>CM069452.1:58443862-58508741 GCA_035610835.1 Ophiura sarsii
CATAACTCCAATGGTTCTATTTTTAGAAGCACAGGGTCACAATTAATTTGCCCATTGAGTTATACACAAACTGGCTGGTATGGTTAACCACCTTTTGGCCGTAATTCGCCAAATTTTAGCCTATATTTCTTAATGGAACATTTCTGGGCCCTAAGATTTTTACAGACATAATGAGAAAAATATGGGGATTCTTCTGATATCAAAATATCTTGATGTGAAAAAAAAAATCATAGCCCCAAAAAAGTGATTGGAACATACACCTTTAAAGATTGCATGAGTAACAAGCATTTTACCTGTGAGACCATACAAATGTTGACTAGTAAAAAAAAAATCGCGACCGGGGTGAAAGCAGGCAGTCCATACGGTTGCTCCGCGGTGCATACCGTACAGTACAATACAAGGTAACGAGAGCAAGACACAAGCAAAACATTAATCATAAAGCCAAGACCTTTATTTTAATACAGAAACTGGGAGCAAGCGCAAACCGTATCCAGGATAACTTGTATTAAAGTGACTGAATTGTGGCTTTAAGGGGCATTGAGAGATGTATCGATATACTAAATGAGCAAACAACGTAAAGATAATCATCAACATAGCCCAAATCCAAAATGTCATACATTTCCGACATCGACTTCATGCCAAAATAAGCAAATAACGGTACTTCCGGGTTTAGATTTGCGGCGAAAGTCCGTGAGTAAACGATAGCATAACTTCCGAATTCAGCTCCTTAGTTTCGATATGATCATATCGAAACTAAGAAAATCATGAAATTTTATATGATAAACGGCGAATGTTGGTAAACTGTTTCAGATGGTAGTTAGTATATGCCTAAGAATTACTTTGATGCAAAAAACCCTGATTTCCAGGATAATTGAGGGCGCACTCCCGTACGTATCTCTCAATGCCCCTTTAAGGAAAATACATTTGATGGCGTCACCCATGCAGTTGTAACCCCATTTGATGGAGTCACCTGTGCAGGTCACCACATTTGATGATGGAGTTACCCATACAGGTAACCCATTTGATAGGAGTCACCATGCAGTTGTTTAACCCCATTTGATGGAGTCACCCATGCGGGTACCCCCATTTGATGCAGTCAACCATTCTCCAGGTGTTATAAATATGGTAATTAATAAATGTTTTGACTTAAACATGTAATATACAATGATCTATTCTAAACATGAATATAATCATGTTTGGGGAGAGACCACATCAGACGGTTCCGGAACTGGCTTTCGTGTTTCTCACGGTCCGTTTGACAGAGAGTTATACACCAGCCAATGCTGCGAGGGTGCCTTTCAATCATGATTATAATTAATTGTTGACAACAAGTAGCCTAATTGAGCAGTTATCACCTAAAATTAGTTCCTACGTGTATATTTTGCCGATACCGCCACGCAAGGCGCAAGGTCATGAAGCTATGGGCTAGTGGATGGGGGTCGACCCCCCACCCCCCCCCCCCCCCAAACACACACCCTTTCATTTTCTTTGTGCGACTTATACAGCGGTGCGGCTTACTGTATACTATGATGAGGTCTGAATCTTAATTTGAGGTGCTGCGGCTTATACGCCGTGCGGCTTATAGCACGTAAATTACGGGATTGTCCCATCATACTATATGGTCAAAGCCCCTCCCCGCACTTCCCTTACTTGATAATGGATATAGTAAGGCGGCCTTACTAAGGCCACATGGGGTATCTGGATAAACGGAACGTGCGGTATTGCCCCATCACACCCTAAAGCCACCCCCTCCTCCCCGCACTTCCCTTATATTACTTGATAACCTGGATATAAGAGCACATGGGGCATCTGGATAAAATATTATCATGATTATTATTAGGGTGTCTGGGTTATTAAGGGCACCCGTGGTATCTGGATTACGGGGTTCACTATAAAACACAGACAGTCTCAAGTTACCTGGATATACTATGCGCAGGTGGGCCACCTCTGATAACTGGATTGGTGTATTAGGAAGTATCTCGGGAGGCCTTATTTAGAACACAACAAACATGACAAAGGGACTGCATACGTTTAGGCTCTACATATTGCTCAAGTACAAGCATGGAATGGTACAAGTGATCTTGATGATTTTTTAAAAATCTTTTATTGTTTATTACTATCATAACTTTCACATTTCACATAGTTTCATCATGTTTACATTGCATTATCGATACATGTATAACATATTTTCATATGCTTTTCAGCATGTTTACATTGCATATCATATACATGTTTAGCACATTTTCATATACTTTTCAGCATTTTTATATTTTTATATGCTTTTCGGCATGTTTACATTCATAATTTTCAAATTTCATAGTTCCATCATGTTTACATTTCATAGTTCCATCATGTTTACATTTCATATCAAATACATGTATAACACATTCGTATGCTTTTCATCATGTTTACACATTTTCATATGCTTTTCAGCATGTTTACATTTCATATCATGTATAGCACATTTTCATATACTAGTACATTTTCATATCCTTTTCAGCATGTTTACACATTTTCATATGTTTTTCGGCATGTTTACATTCATGTTCACATTTCAATTACATGTGTAACACATTTTCATGTGCTTTTCATGTTTACATTGCATATCATTACATAACACATTTTTATATGCTTTTCTGCATGTTTACATTGCATTTCATATACATGTTTAGCACATTTTCTTTTCAGCATTTTTATATTTTTATATGCTTTTCGGCATGTTTACATTCATAATTTTCATCATTTCATATCAAATACATGTATAACACATTCACAATGCTTTTCATCATGTTTACACATTTTCATATGCTTTTCAGTATGTTTACATTGCATATCATGTATAACACATTTTCATATGCTTTTCAGCATGTTTACACATTTTCATATGCTTTTCAGCACGTTTACACATTTTCATATGCTTTTCGGCATGTTTACATTAATGTTCATATTTCAATAACACATTTTCATGTTTACATTGGATATCATTACATAACACATTTTTATATGCTTTTCGGCATGTTTACATGTTCACATAATTTTCACATTTCATAGTTTCATCATGTTTACATTTCATATCAATTGCATGTATAACACAATATGTTCATATGCATATTCATATTATTACAAAACAATAATTGTTCAATATTATATACATCATGTATCCAGTTATTTGTATATAAACTCATATTTAATTTTATTATAAGTTTTACATCAAATCATGTTTTTAATATTGAATTTGAACCAATATACATGTGCATTCATACAAATATCTTTGGTATGCCGGTACACATAGACAAATAAACAATTAACAATTACATTTTTAACATCTACGTTTTATAAATCTCTGATTTGCAGCTCAAACAATAATAAGCTGATTAAATGTGGGTGATTCCCGTAACGGAACTTGCTGATAACTAATTTACCAACACTTGTTATTTTATTTATAGAATTGTTTGTGTCTTCATCTTCTATATTATAACCAAATAATACATCTGTAACTGATACTTTAATTAAACTATTGTGTTGTTGCGATAAAATATTGTTGACTTCAGTCCATACACTCTTTATTTTTTTACAATAATAAAAGAAATGTCAATATAATCTATTTCGTTACACACGTCACATATAGTATCATGCTCTTTACCTATTTTGCGGAGAAATATCTTCGTCGGGTAAATGTTACTAATTATTTTCCAGTTTAATGTCATGAGTCGTGGTTCCTTAATTTGCTTAATATGTTTGCCCCAAATTTCGCTCCACTCAAAATTGTTATACTCGAATTTGTTTTCCCAAAACAATTCGCAAATTGGTTTTGTATTTATTTTATCTATCATTGCATTTCGATATTAAAGAATTATTTAATGAAATCTAAATTATTCTGGTTTGCTTATAGCGATAAAGCCCAGCGCATTGATTTTTGGGATGCTCAAGTGGGTGTTTGCAACCCACTCTGCTATTCAGGTTTGGTGTTTACTGGCCCGCGAATTGCCTTTGTTCAGAGGTCAGTGTTGCTACTTTGCTGTTCTCACTGTGTCCCACTCTCTCTCATATTGCGTTTTGTCAGCATGCCATACGGATGTCTAAAAATGTTCCTAGTCTTGTCATCTTCGACAGGGGCTGGTTTATTTATTTTTGTTTGTGAATAGGACGAATCGTCCTTCTCTTACTAGTGTTAGACACCTGCAATAGTTACTAGCACCCAGCCTGCTGTTTTTGATAAGTATCGTGAATCTTTATCTCGTTGGAGGATCGACTAAAAATAATGCCATCCGTTGGTTTGTTCAATTTTCAACCTTTATGGAAACATTTCATTGTTGTGCCGACGAGATTTGTTTTTTCATAATGTGACTTAAGGCGGTAGTGGATAAGGTACGACTACAAGTCGGGTCATCTATCATAGCATCTTTATAGCAACGTTCAGTACAGTATCTAGAGTCATGGGCCAATAAGGCTCTTCCCGCAAAAATATTAACCCATGGACCAGGGACTCGGAAAATGGCGGGCTGTTCTGTGAATGTGGGCGAACGGGATTCTTTGTTTTTAAACGTAGTTTCGGAGGATTCTCTGCACCAGGAGTTGGATGACGTTGACGGCGATATTGAGCAACATAACAAGGGACGGAAAACCAAGCTAATACGGGGTCATAAACTTCCAGGTTCGCGGGAATGACGTCAGCGCCAGTCACCGGAAACAGTAGTAACGCTGGAATTTCTTTTGGACCGAATTCAGCAGCTTCGCAACGGAGTGCCCGAGAAAATGAAGTGCGTGAGCAGTGGCAGAACTGACAAATATGTTGCAGGGATCAGCCGGTGAGCATTGTTTGTTTGATAATTTTGGTAGAGTTTTTTCAACTGGGGGTATAGCCATCGGGCGTGTGATATCAATAGGTTTTTTCTAGCATGTGCGCCAACAATGTCAATTGTATTGTACAGATCATTGCAATTATAATTTTTAATATTTAACGCTTTATGTTTATAGAGGCACTTTGGTGTCAGCCATTTTCTGCTGGGCTAAGGTCTGTAACAGCTTTGTTAAAAGACCAGCACTCTGTTATCCATATTTAATCAACACACATGTTGATCGATGCATGTTTTAAAATAACCCGCTAATTGTATAGGTCATGTTTTGACCAGCTCATGGTGTTTATCACGGGTTTTGAAGGTCGGGCATTGATCTGTTTTAAACAGGTGTATAAGGTTTGAGAACCTTTTGTGTGGCCGCATCAATAAAGTCGTTTACATCAACAGTACTTAGCTATGATCATCAATAGTTTATAATGTTGGTAGCAACCATTTATCTATGGGGGTTTTGTAACTAGTTGTTAAATTAGGTTTTAAGGGGCCAAGATGCGGCTGGGTTGCATCTTACCTGCATCAGTTACCCAAAGCCTACCCGCGGTCCTGGATAAATCCATCACAAGGTTACATTTTTGTGTATCTTTGTCTTTAATTGCCTTTTTATAGAATGTATGTTCTTGCATGTCAAAATGGTTTTTGCTTCTTTTTGCTCGCTTTCTGTTGTCTTCTTTTTGCTTTGTTTTGATAAACAATTTTATACAGGTCCCTTCGGAATCTGCACTCGGGCTGATACATCAATACACATTTGGACGGTATAGGAAGGATTATTGGAAAGGTGTTTGCTGCATTCTTATTAAAGACATTATCAATATTCTAAATGGTGATTGTTCCAATGAGCCATATCAACACTGTTTTTTCTTTTCTTCATACCAATGAGTCTGGAGGATGATTTAGTATGCCAGTTTGTGTCCTTAAGGCAGCATATTATATAAGAGTTCCTGTCATATATTCGACATTTCTACCATGCAATAAAATTATTTGGCGTGATGCGTCTGCTTTGGTTCGACGGTAAGTCTTTTTGGTTGAATGTGTAGGGGAATGGGTTAGGCTTTTGGTCGGTACCAGTACAATTTATTGGAAAGTTTTTTGCTGCATTCTTTATTAAAGTAATTATTAATATTTTTAAATGGTTATTTTTTGTTTTGAGCTGATGCCGTCATATATACATATATGTGATTTTCCAATCTTTGTTTGCCACGATATTGTTGTTGTTGACGTTGTGTTTGGCCAACTCAGTGAATTTGTCTTCTTTTTTCTCTTTTTTTTCAAGGGGAGGGGGGGGGGGGGGGGGGTGGGTACAAGTCCCTTAGTAGGCCCTTGTTTTGGCAGGTTGGTATACATTTGGGGCTACAACATCGCTGCCTGGTGAAGTTAAATAAAGTCAATTCAGGTGTATTGGAAAAAATTCCCCTTTGCCAATTTTTCCGTTGGGAGGGATGGGTTTTTCGCGTTCGCTGCCTTGGAATTTTTGATACACATTTGATCTTATTTACTAAGAAGTTTAGTGCAAATAGATGCATGGTTAATATAGTGTTAAGGCACACCACAAAATGTTATAGAAGTATGGTGTTGTCAATTCAGGTGTATTGGAACAAATTCCCCTTTGCCAATTTTTCCGTTGGGAGGGATGGGTTTTTCGCGTTCGCTGCCTTGGAATTTTTGATATACATTTGATCTTATTTACTAAGAAGTTTAGTGCAAATAGATGCATGGTTAATATAGTGTTAAGGCACACCACAAAATGTTATAGAAGTATGGTGTTGAATTTGACAAATTGGTTAACCTTTTCAGATTGCCCTTCTCAGAGGCGGTTTTTTCTTGTCCTGATGCCGTCATATATAAATATATGTTTTTTCCAATCATTGTCTGACACAAATTGCAGTAAAGATTATATCCCTTAAATGGTCTGAAATTGGGATAATTACTGACTACGTGTACGTTGAACTCATAAGTGTCGTTAAGAACTCTAAAGAAAATAGACACGAGTTAACAACATAAATGCCTTAAAAGGTCATTTACTTCATAGTTACACGAGAGCCCAAAATATCATTGATATTAATAATTTTGTGGTTCAACAGCGCCAGAGAAGCTGGTAGCTTATTGTGTGTGAATTTATAATTTGTTTGGGCAAATAAAATGTCCCATTGGTATGCTGTCAATTGCACGCATCACCTACGCTTTGTGTCGCGTGCTCTCTTTTCTTTTGGCTTAGAGTCTGTAGGCAAATATTTGTTGTACAAAGTTCAAATGAAGCGTTACCATTACTATACTTGAACGTTATACCATCCGATCTAGTACCTGTTCTTTCATTCTTCCACAAAGTAGGTATTGCCTGTTTTACAGCTATTGTATACATACAAGCATTTGCTGGATGAACAAATCTGTCCTTTATTTCATCAAATGTATACATTTCCCCATCGTCTTTGAATAAGTCTGATACATAAACAAAACCTATTTTTATCCATCCCTTATTAAAGTACAATGTATTATCTTTGCTCGTAATACAATCATTATTCCATATTACTTGATTATCCCAGTTTTCTATTTCGTTTATAGTTTCAGTATTTTTGGTTTTAAGCCAAACTTTGATTAGGTTGTGGTAAAAGGATGGTATTTCTTTTAAAATACCTTTTACGGATTTATTCATAGTTTCAAAACTACAATTGCATTTGAAGATATTTAGGTTAAGCATGTATTTTTCAATAAAGAAATAGGAATATTTTTCCACGTGCTGATTTCTGAATCTGCGAGCTTTTTGATCCATGTCAACTTAAGCGAATCCAAAAAATGTGATAAGTTGAGCATTTTCAGCCCACCTTTTTCGTATTCATTTAGTAATGTTATGTTGTACGTTTAACTTTTTCTGATCCACCCCACACAAATTTTAAAAACATCCTATTTAAACGATTTACAAATTCAGAGGGTAAGTCAATTATTGAACCGATAAATGATAGCTTTGATGCTAAAAGGCTTTTTACTATCAGTTCCTTTCCGACCATTGTAAGGTTTCTCATGGTCCAAGCTCTGATAGATCGTTCTATCAATTCCATCTTTGACTCCCAATTTACAGATAACTCTTCTATTTTAGTACATGGGTTTACTACTACCCCTAGAATGTTTACATTATTATTTGGTACACATTTCCAATTAATCCCCACCCCCAATTGTTTTCGTTGATTCTCTGCAAGCACCAATCCAGACAGCGTCGCTCTTTAATTTATTAATACTAGCGGGCATCCGGACGGGCCCTAAATAATCCGAATATCGCAGGTGCTTTTGATAATCCAGGTATACATGTGCCTTAAAGTAGGTAGGCCTACCTTTGTCTTTCCAGATACCTATAGAGGCCTCCCATGTGAACTGAAATGCAGGTACCCGTTGTCCCATTATATCCAGGGACCCCATAGGCCTAAGCCCTACCCCTAATCCAGTTACCACAGGTGCCCTTAATGGTACCGGATACCACATATTCCAGGTACTGCAGTGTGCCGTTATATCGAGATACCCAGGTGCCTTACTGAAATCATTCAAGTAACTTGAATTAATCGCGGGTGCCGAAGATAGCGGGCAGTAATAGTCATACCTCAATAGGCAGAGGTGAGTAATATCAAAGCGTTATAAATGTTTATATAAATATCAAGAGTATGTCCTTATTCAGGTACCCAGGGCAGGTACCTAAAGTGCCCTTGATATAATGTAAGTGACATGGTACCCTTAATACACCATGCGCCTAGGCCCAATGTGCTCTTAAATAATACAGATACCCATATTCCTATAATCCAAGTACTCCACGTGTTCTTAATACACCGGTTGCCCATAGGCCTAGGCGGCCCTACCCCTCACAGATGGCCTTATTAACCCAGGTACCGCATTTGCCGGCATTATATCCATACAAATGTACCCGTATTATATCCAGTTTATAATGGAAAGCGCAGGTATTATAGGTGCCGAAGCTATAATAGCGGGTGGTTGTCACATCAAAACGTATAAAGATGAGGGTATTGTAAAACAGCAAGAGTATGTCGTTGATACTCCATGTATCCTAGGTGCCCTTAATACTGACATTGGTACCACAGTGTCCTTAATAATCCATATATACCATGTGCCCTTAATAAATCCATGTATGCCATGCATGTATAACACATGGTGCCCTTGATTATTCAGGTACCACCCCATGTACTTTAATAATCAAGATTGTGTGTTAGTGATACAATATTATAGGACCTCCATGGACTATGTGGTTTATCTTGAATCGACTATTAATGGCACCCGTGATAATTGTGTATGCGGCTATTAGGGCCTACGTGGATTGATAAGGACACCTAATTGGTTATCTGGATTGCCTTAATATCCCCTCCCCCAGTCACCCCCTGTCAGCTCATGTCCCTACCCATTTTGTACCCCAAATAATACAATAGTTGTAGTTTAATGTCAAAACTGAAAGTAACTTAAAATTAGCTTTAAAATGTCTCCCCCGATTCTTTTATTGCCCCGCCACCCCGTTTTCCTACTTTAAAATGTTGATTATGTGTGCCATCCGGGGTTTTTTGGCCTATTTACTTTTATGTATTTAAAAATACATTATTCCTCCAATAGGCATGTAATGTAGGGCCTAAACGTATGTAGTCCCTTTGTCATGTTTGTTGTGTTCTAAATAAGGCCTTCCGAGATACTACCTAATACACCCTTAAAATCCAGTTATCACAGGTGGCACACCTGCGCATAGTATATCCAGGTAATTTGAGACTATCTGCGTTTTATAGTGAACCCGTAATCTAGATACCACTGATGTCCTTACTAATCCAGACACTCTATAATAATCATGATAATATACTACACGTTCCGTTTATCCAGATGCCCATGTGCCCTTATATCCAGATTATCAAGTAAGGGAAGTGCGGGGAGCAGGAGGTGGCTTTAGGGTATGATGGGGCAATACCGCACGTTCCGTTAACCAGATACCCATGTGGCTGGCCTTAATAAGGCCGCCTTACTATATCCATATTATCAAGTAAGGGAAGTGCGGGGGAAGGGTGCTTAGACTTTAGGGTATGATGTGACAATCCCGTAATTTACGTGCTGTATAAGCCGCACGGCGAATAAGCCGCAGCACCTCAAATTAACATTCAGACCTCATCGTATACAGTAAGCCACACCGCTGTATAATAAGTCGCACAAAGAAAATGAAAGGGGTGTTTGTGGGGGAGGGGTGTGTGTGTGGGGGGGGGGGGGGGGGTCGACCATGATCCACCAGCTTCATGACCAGCCATGGGGTTACAACTGCATGAGTGACTCCATCAAATTTATTTTCCTTCAGCCAATTCAGTCACTTTAAATATGTTATCCTGGATACGGTTGGCGCCTTGCTCCCAGTTTCTTTATTAAAATAAAGGTCTTGGCTTTATGATTAATGTTTTGTTTGTGTCTTGCTCTCGTTACATTTTATTGTACTGTACGGTATGCAACGCGGAGCAACCGTACGGATTGCCTGCTTTCACTGCATTCGCCGTTTGCGATTTTTTTTTTTACTAGTAAACATTTGTAAAATTTATTTATTTCGTTTTAATACGGAATAAAGCAAAACTCACTGAATAAAATGATTTTTCAAAAAAAAAGAAAAAAAGTCAACTGATTTTACATGTGAGACCATACAAATGTTTACTAGTAAAAAAAAAATCGCGCCCCGTTTACAATGTACAGTTTGCGCCACAAACGCGTACACACTTTGTCTGCGTCATAAAGTGTGCGCCGAATCGCGTGCGCCATGTTAAACGCGGTCGCGCAGCAACAACAACGGTTGGTATGGTACCGCCAGTTTCTTTATCGTTAGCAAACTCCGCGTTCATCTATGTTATTAATGTGAAAGTGTCACTTTAAGATCTGCGTAAGAGTTTTTGTTTACATTTAGAAAATGTCGTAACATATTTTGATTTGTTGGACGTATAGTCCCGTATAAATGCTTGTTACTATGCGTTCTTTAAGAATAACAAACAGCCGCATATACAGAAATGTAGCTATATCCCTGAAGAAAATATTTTGGGTGAAGACCATATGTCATCACTCATTCCGAAAACCACAATTTGTGTCCGAACAGTAACTACCCGAGTAAAAGAAATTCAACATTTCGGATTTTCACATGTGATCCTTTCTGCGCATGTCTGAAAACGGGGGAAAACGGGCATTGAACTATCTAATTAGCTCGTGTATTAGAGGCGCAATTACCACGCTTTTTCAGTTGAAGAGGGACGCGAGTGTAAAATTATATTGAACTATCTAATAAAGCCATGTTCCGAAAATTAGTATATAGATATAAGCCTGAAATTTGTGAAAATTGTTCGAATGTTTTTAGCACGTTTTTTTTATTGATTCCTCATCTCTAACAAATATAGTTGTGTCGTCCGCAAATTGCGTAATTTTTACTTCATTTTTGTCGTATTCAAGGAAGGGCAATTTTATGCCATGTATATATTTTGACTGTCTGATTTGGTTTGCCATTACCTCGGCTGCCACGACATATAATAATGGGGACAAATTGCAACCTTGCCTCAGACCATTCATCTGTGCAAAAAAAGAAGACATATGTCCATTATGTATTAATACACAACTGACAGTGTTATTAAGCATAGTCTTTAAATCCAATTTATTATTTTTTCACCAAAGTTAAATAGTTTAAGGGAATACAATATGTAGTCCCTTTTAATCGTATCGAAAGCTTTTTTTAAATCAATACAGATCATAGCCCCCTTAATATTATTTGTTTCGGTGTATTTCAAAATATCTTCAATTAAACGATCGTCAGAAGTACTTCACTTATTCTAGATGCAAGTGCTTTTGCCGCAATTTTATAATCTATATTTAAAAGTGTTATTGGCCTCCAATTGTCCAATTTGTTTCTTGGTAGTAATTTACCTTTAATATGTAATAAAGTAATAATCCCACGCTTGTGGGATGAAGAAAGCTCTCCATTTTCGTATGCCTCGTTGAATAACGAGTCTACGATCAATGTACCGACCAATTGCCAATGAACTTTGTAAAATTCTGCAGTAATTCCATCACACCCCGGACTTTTGTTATTTGACATTTTTTTAAGTGCAGTTAAACATTCTTCATTGTCAATCATACCTTCACATTTCATTCTATTTTCTTCAGATAACTTCGGTACATTAATATTTTTCATAAATTCATTAACATCATCTATACGGGTTATACTCTTTATCATATACCCCCTCGCTATCTAGGAGGCTGGTTATTACCTTTTTATTAACATTTCGTTTTTCAAGGTTCATAAAATATTTGGTACATTTTTCTCCTTCTTGGGACCACTGAGCCTTAGGGGCCGTTCATTATTTATGGTGGAGGGTTGGGTAAACTATAGGGGGGGGGGGGCGTCATGTAACTTTCATATCGTCAGCCTGCTTCGATAATTGCCTAACTCATTTTTTCTAGTTCTTAGAAAACAACAAAAGTATGAAACCTGTTACCTGTGTACTGTACCTGTTACTCATTTTGTATTATTGATGGATGGATATTCATTATGTGGAATGTGCCTTTGATTGTTGATGCCTCAATTGGCGTGCATGGATGCACTAATCCAAGTCATATAGAAACAGATGAACACAGCCATACAATAATTTGATTAATTCCATGGATTTGTCAATGCAAATTCAATAATGCAAAATGAGTAACATGTTGGAGTGGTCTGGTGGCCCTTTTTCAACAAAACTCTTCATTTATCAACACTTTTGATTGGTCAATGACTTGGGTATTATAACAGCATGTGCATAATGTAATGAAGTCATGATTTATGCAAAAAACTCAGTTTTGCTGAAAAGTGAGTTAGGCAATTATCGAAGCAGGCTGACGATATGTTGAAATGGCCGGGGTTATGTAACTTTTTATTCTAAACAGGGGGGTTGTGTAAATTTGTTTAAACTATAAAGATGGTGGTGATTGGAGTGATTTTAGAGGATATTTTGGAGTGTAAATGCCATTTTTTTCTGCGCTCCGCGCATATTTTCTTAAACCTATCGACTTCAAAAACTTTTACTATGAGACGACTTCTGGACAGCAAATCGACGATATGGTGGAAAAACATCATCAACGGTCGAGACATTAGAGCCATTAATGTTACAAAATCCAATTTCATGATTTAAAAATGTGATTTATTGCATGCTATGCTTTTCACCTCATCTCAGCTTTGCAGTGGCGTAGACAGAGGGGGGCGAGGGGGGGCGATCGCCCCCCCAATATTGACGTCGTGTCGGTTGAGATTGGCACTGTCGGTTCATTTGACCAGAGGAATCATGGAATTATGATGGTCAAAAGTACACATATGAAAAAATTTCGCGCGCTACGCGGCAATAACAGTCACCTAAATACAATATTCGTTGGTACAAGTTTGTTTGGAGCCAAAATGTACCTCAATCGTGCCAAAAATAGCTGTAAAGTCAAAAAAATCGCGCGCTACACGCTCGTTTCTTTACTCAAAACAATCTTGTCGGTTCATTTTCAGTTCTCGCCCCCCCAATATGGATAACCTGGCTACGCCACTGCAGCTTTGCATCAATGCTCACAAAAGTAGAACGTTTCACTGGATTATAGGTTTCTGCTCAGAATGTTCTAACTTGTTCAGGTTATAAAGACTCACAAAACCACCCAAAATGTAGGAATATTGAGAAAAAAATTCCAGCTCGCTACGCTCGCCATTACTAACTTCACACAATAAAAAGAAGGGGCATCAACAAATTATTGGCCGTTCAGATAGGGCACAAACAAAATTTGCCAACGTATCCATGAACAAAATTCCAAAGGTAAAGACAGCCCCTTAAGTATGTGACAAGTTGGGTTTTTTCGGGGAGGGGGGTGTGCAAAAAGCTACTGGTTAGCAGGGGGGTCATGTAATTTTCAGTTTCAGCTGTAGGGAGGGTTAGGTAATTTTAACATACGAGTCTCGAATTTGTCCCAACCGCCCCTCACCATAAATAACGAACGGTCCCTTACTTCTAATAATTAGCCCTTGCATATGATGATGGTAAAGTAGCTCATATTCTAATTTAGTCTTTTCGTACACTTGTAAATATTCAGTGTTATTTAGTTCTGTTACTATCTTATCGTACACCTTTTTCAGATTTTCTTCTAACATTTTTAACCGTAAGTTGTTTTCTTTAGTACTCCCCTTTGGAAAATCTATAGAATATTTTCTAATTTTGTTTTTGCATAAATCCCACAATTGTCGTTTATTTAACATATCGCCATATTCGGATATGAATGACTTTTGCAATGAGCATTTTTATACCATCATTATTATTATATATAAGTGATCTTGATGATTGATAGACTCCGCCGACCATAAAACTAAACGACCGACTATAAAACTAATAGAACCCACTATAACGCTCAGAACTTGGAAACAGTATGTGCACATATGGGCAGTGGCGGCACCAGCACCAACCTTTTAAAAGAGGAAAACGGGATGGCGGGGCAATAAAAGAATCGGGGGAGACATTTTAAAGCTAATTTTAAGTAACTTTCAGTTTTGACATTAAAATTCAATTCTTTTTTATTATTTGGGGTACAAAATGGGTAGGGACATGAGCTGACAGGGGGTAACTGGGGGATCACGACTGGGCATCCCCCCTCCCTCCCACACCGTTAGTGCCGCAACTGCACCTGTGGTAGGTCTATACCAGTGCTGGATTAAAGGTCACATGGGGTACCCATCCATGTGTTCTGTAATTATATTAAGGCAATCCATACTCTGAATATTCTAAGTATTCCTACACCTGAACAACCATTCAGGTGTCCTTATTAATCCACGTAGGCCCTAATAGCCGCATACACAGTTATCACGGGTGCCCTTAATATTCGATAGTCCAGTGAGGTCCTATATTGGATCACTAATACACAATCTTGATTATGGGGTGGTACCTGAATAATCAAGGGCACCATGTGTTATACATGCATGGCGTACATGGATTTCTTAAGGGTACATGGTATATATGGATTATTAAGGGCACTGTGGTACCAATGTCAGTATTAAGGGCACCTAGGATACATGGAGTATCAACGACATACTCTTGCTGTTTTACAATTATACCCTCATCTAACGTTTTGATGTGACTAACCACCCGCTATAGCTTCGGCACCTATGCCTGCTCTTTCCACTATAAACTGGATTATACGGGCACATTGGTATGGATATAACGCCGGCACATGCGGTACCTGGGTTATTAAGGGGAAGTATGGGCGGCCATTTAGGTCAAAAAGGTGTCAAATACAAATAAAGGTCTCAAATGATGATTAAGGGCTCAAATACTCGTTACGATGTCAAATGTTGACAAAGGAGTCAACATCTGACACCTTAACGTGTATTTGACCCCTTTATCAACAGCTGAGACCTTAACGTGTATTTGAGCCCTTAATCATCATTTGAGACCTTTATTTGTATTTGACACCTTTATTAACATTTGATACCTTTATTAAAATTTGACACCTTTATCTGTTTGACCACCCCTTTATGAACGTTTGAGACCTTATCTGTATTTGACGCCTTAATCAACATTTTACACCTGAACGTGTATTTGAGCCCTTTATCATCATTTTGACCTTTTTGACCCTTTTGGCGGGCCATAATACTTCACACCTTTATGACTTTTTTCATGATCGTTTTTTAAGATGTCAAAACACCGTTAAGGGCAGAACCGTGTTTAAGGCCTCAGGCAGGCAGTCTTGTTTGTTTCTCGTAATATATTTTTAAAATCAGTTTCGGACATAATTTTTCTTGTTTCTCGAAAAATAGTTGTATTTTTAAAAATATAAAATCTTGTTTCGCGTAAAATGTTTGAATTTTTTTTGGTTTATAAAAAAAAAAAAATGGCAATAATTTTTTTTTTAAATCTCGTCTCGTATTTTGTTAAAAAAATATTTTGACAATGATTAAAATAATTTTGTTTCTCGTAAAATGTTTGAATTTTTTGTAGTTTCATAAAAAAAATTGGTTGCCATAATAAATAAAAAAATCTTGTTTCTCGTATTTTGTGAAACAAATATTTGTTAAAAAATCTTGTTTCTCATAAAATATTTGATTTTTTTATTAAAAAAAATTGTTTGCCATAATTTCTTTTTTAAATCTTGTCTCTCATAAGCCTAATGTATTAGTAGTATTTTTAAATTTAGAAGTAAAAAATAATTATGCCCTAACAAAGTTTTATAAGACTGACAATATTTTCGAAAAATTATGTCCCAAACTGATTTTACAACTATTTTTCGAGAACAAACAAGACTGCCTGCCTGAGGCCTTAAAGGTATATTATGTGATCTTTCCAGGGAACGCCCTCAACATCGAAAAAAAAATAGAAAGCAGATTTTCTTGCAGATTTACATTTCTGATCATAAATCATGCATAC
Organism: Ophiura sarsii; assembly: GCA_035610835.1. Classification (NCBI taxonomy): domain Eukaryota; kingdom Metazoa; phylum Echinodermata; class Ophiuroidea; order Amphilepidida; family Ophiuridae; genus Ophiura; species Ophiura sarsii. Next base: position 58,460,124 of record CM069452.1, read on the forward strand.
ATTCCAAGTTACAGGGCGATACGATTCTTAATTACTTCAAAATCATGGTTTTAGAGTGAAAATAAACTGTCAGAATCTGGACACTTTATATTTTTCACTCTAAATTCACTCTAAAACCATGATTTTGAGGTAATTAGGAATCGTATCGCTCTGTAACTTGGAATGTATGTATGATTTATGATCGGAAATGTAAATCTGCAAGAAAATCTACTTTCTAAAAAAAATAATGAATAGAGGGCGCCCTCTGGAAAAGATCACATAATATGCCTTTAAACGCGGTTTTGCCTTTTACGGAGTTTTGACATCTTTTTGACCCTGTCGGCGCAGAAGCCTTAGGTCATAAAGGTATTATCTGAGACTAGTCTCAGGGTATTATGGTCCGCCAAAAGGGTCAAAAAGGTCTCAATGTCGTCGTTTGACGCCTTATCGTGTTTGTAAGTTACATTTTAGTGCTTTTTGGCGTGTTTTGACACCTTATTGTGTTTTTGACCTTTTTCGTGTTTTGACACCTTTCTCTGTATTTGAGATCTTAATGCGCTTTTCACGTCTTTATCTGATTTTGAGATCTTTATCAATATTTGAGACCTTATACAGTAGTTGACATCTTTATCAACATTTGAGACTTTTATGTGTATATGACAGCCCTTTCGACATGTGAGACCTTAATTTGTAGATGACCCCTTTATCAACATTTGACATCTTAACGTGTATTTGAGCCCTTTATCATCATTTGAGACCTTTATCTGTATTTGACCCCTTAATCAACATTTGAGACCATTATTTGTATTTTAAACCTTTATCAACATTCGACAGCTTTATCTGTTTGACCTCTTTATTAACATTTGACACCTTTATCTGTATTTGACCACCCCTTTATGAACGTTTGAGACCTTTATTTGTATTTGAGACCTTTTGACCCAAATGGCCGCCCATATGGTAGGGCCTAGGTCTATGCGCCAACCGGTGTATAAGAACACATGGAGTACTTGGATTAGGAACATGGGTATCTGTATTATTTAAGAGCACATTGGGCCTAGGCTCATGGTGTATTAAGGGCATCATGTCACTTAAATTATATCAAGGGTACTTTAGATACCTGAATTATTTAAGGACATACTCTTGATATTGATATAACATTTATAACGCTTTGATATTACTCACCTCTGCCTAAGTTGTGATATGACTATTACTGCCCGCTATCTTTGACACCCGCGTTTAATTTACTTGAATATGATAAAGTAAGGGCACCTGGGTATCTCGATATAACGGCACACTGCAGCAGCCTAACCCTAACCCTAACCAGATTGGGCACCTGTGGTAACTGGATTAGGGGTAGGCCTAGGGCTTAGGCCTATCAGGCTAGTATAATGTAGTTTCTAGTTTCCCGTTTCCCTACCGACCCAACTTTTCAGTTTTACCAAAACTTTCATTATTTTGTGCAAAATTACATTTTCTGACAAACTTGAATAAAAATCAACACTTTTAGTGGCTCAAAATACCAGGCATATCTTCCTGTTGATTTTAAGGGATTTTTATGGCAGTGGTGTCATGGTATATGGTTGATAATGAAATTGTTTGCATTACCTACTCAGATTTCAGATGTAATTGCAATATTTCAGACAGATTTGTTGACATTTTCAATAACACATCTACAAATGCTTCCTTAGGGAGCGGTCACTATTTACGCCAGGGGGGGGAATGGAGGATTTCCATCTATTTTCCCCACATTTTTTCATGTTCCCCCTTTTGTCTTCCAAAAAAATTTCAGGTTCCCCCCATCCATCAGGTAAAAAAGTTGATGTTCCCCCCTCCCTATTAAAACAAATCCTCGCCCTATAATTAGATGGTACTCAGTGAGTAAAACAGTGTCTCAATGTAGAATAATGATTTAATTGTTATAAACATATTTAATAAAGTACACATATTTAAAATTTCACAGATGATGAGGTCAATCATACAAGTACTCAATCCAATGTAGAAAATACCATAAGATTGAAGCTGCTTCAATATTAACTTGATATTGACAGCAGCATTGATGAAATACTGACATTGCTATCTACTGCTGATAGCAGCATTGATGAAATACTGACATTGCTATCTACTGCTGATAGCAGCATTGATGAAATACTGACATTGATATCTACTGCTGATAGCAGCATTGGTGAAATACAATGCCACAACTACATATAAAACACAAACTTTTGAAACAGGATGTGTGAAAGTTTTGATTTTGAAAATCAGTACCACAATTGCCCACATTGTTTCGGTTGTGTGTAGGGTGGGCAGTCAAATTAATATGAATATTAATATTTTAAAATTAATATTTATACTTTGCTCCAAGTTCAAGTACATATAAGGAATCTGGTTCTGAAAACACATCGAGTTCTGAAAACGATTCAGAATAACTACTGATTCAGAATCAAGTTCAGAACCCTAAACTTTGCCATTTAAACTCAAGTTTAGGCATCCAATGCAAGTTACACATGTACACGTAGGTGCAATGCATCGTGATTGACCGATTTATAGGATCTATTCTAGGGATCAATAATATTGTGCAAAGGAAAATGCTTCCATTTTATTAAAGTACATGTAGGCCTGAAATCTGATAGGAGTTCTAAAAACTGTACTAGTACAGCCAGTCTCCATGAAAGTTTTAATGTACCGGTACGTTGATGTGTTTCCATTCCTGAGATTTATTATAAAAGCAACAAACATTTTGACCAGGTCAAAAGGTTGGACCTGGTTTAAGTGAAATTTGTGGGTAAATACATTTCCCTTTTAATTTTGAATATTATAAAGGTATGTTGCAGCATTTTTAATCTTTGTATCTTGATCTTCAAAATGACTTTATTGCCGTAAATAAAGAAAGCGCCAAAAGATTTTCTTTTTTTTGATAAAAGCATATTTCACTAATAAGCCAGATCTCTTTAGACCTGGTCTAAAAGATGTGTGCATACAGAGACTTTAAAACAAAGTTAACACCATTTGCTGTGAAACAATGTTTGTCTTTACAGGCAGACAGAATTTTTAAGGACGGGGAGGGGGTCAATTTGTCAGCCCTTTTGTATAATTTTAAATTGATTTTTTTAATGTCTGCTTTGATGGGTGAAGTTTTATAGAATCATATGAGTAATGCCAAAAGTAAACAATTTTGTTCCAGATTTGTTTTCCAATTGAAAAATCAGGGTTTATAGTTTGGCCATGTTATCCAATTGAAAAATCAGGGTTAGTTTGGCTATACAACCACCGGTGTATACAACATTTTATAATTATGTCGCCTTTTGAACTTGAACATATAATGCACATTGTACATTATTGTTGTATATTGTAGTTTAAAGCTTAGAGTGGGTACGACGACACCCTGACCAATTTTGTGACTTGATTTTTAATTTAGTGTTTGGAAGTTGAAAATATTGGTTTTCACACAGTTTTTAATGTAATTCCACATCAGTTGTCTGTACTGAAATAAAATGACATTGTTTTGTTCCTTTGAACATTTCTTTTATTAAACTTGGTCCAAGAGGTTGCTCTGTTTTTTGAGAAAATGCACAAAGTCTTCAAAGATAAAAGGCCCGGGGATGTCGTACCTCTTTAAAGAGTTTGGTCGCAAACCGTCTATATTCATTACAGTAGATTTTCAGAACAAATTATAGTGCAACTGTAATCAGTAGATCTGTAGCAAAACTGTTATTAATATTAAAGTTATTAAAGTACAACTGAGGATACTATTGTATAATTATTTGTACTGTGTCTTGTATTCAGGGATGTCCTTTCAGGCATGTACTACCAGTCAACAATCTCAACATGGATTTGGGTATTACAGTTTACATGTATTAAAAAAAATTAAAAATGTCAACAACAAAAATCTACCCCTTATTATTTTTTTCCCCACACGTGTAAAAAAAAAAATTCGCGTTCCCCCCTCAGTTGATTTTTAAATATTCGTGTTCCCCCCTGTCTGTATAGATTTTTTTTCGCGTTCCCCCCTTAACTCCTCCATTCCCCCCCTGGCGTAAATAATGCCCGCTCCCTTAAGGGGGCTGTCAAGTGTCATTTCGTATTTTCCAGGAATTTCACTTTTCTTCATTTTTCAAAACTTCAGAGTGTTATCTATCAGTACATGCAAAGAAATTTTCAATTTTGAAATTCCAAAAGCCTATTTAGAAGGATTTAAATCCCTCATTGTGATCATTGACAAAGTAGAATGGAAAAGTCTGCCCGCAGGGGATCAGCGAAACTCCCATGCGCCGCGTATCCCGTGTTTTGTTTTTCACGCAAATTGGCACGCGCCAGTTCGCTTAAAATACGCGACGCTGTTATTTCGAAAGCCGTCAGTGCGTGCTGCGTTACCCGCTATGTTTTTGCCGCGTTTGAGGGCTTGTTCATACGCATTGTTTACGCATCGGAGGCCCGACTTATCAAACCGTCATTTTTGCCGGGGTGTGGCTGAGCCTGAAAGCAAGTAGGCCTATTAGTAAAACAAGGCTTTAGCACAAGCGTTAGTGTCAAGGAGTTTGGAAAGAGAGAAGGAAAAAAGATAAAAAATAAAGGACAGAGAAAGATTTTGAATCCATGATCGGAGGGAAACATTGTAAGGAGATCAAAAAGACTTACACCGGGTTTTATCCGAAGACGTTAATGTTTTGTTTTGTTTGGCCTTTCGATGTTGTACAAGTCCGTTCCACCCGCCCGTCCATCCAATAGGCATACCTGTTTATCTATTTATTGTCATTACTGAATATGGTAGGCCTATTACTTCGTATCGTTGTTAAGTTAGTTAGTTCTCAGTTAGTTCAACTCGGTGTACTAATTTGTCATTCAGTTATATCAATCATAATATAATTATAAGTGCCGTTTTACCTAGGCCTACATGGGCATGATCGGAGAAGCATCCTCGGGCCGATGAGCCGATGCTATCAAATGGTTCACATGGTTATCTCATAATAGTTTAACTTTGTATAGTACATGTATTTGCACACGCGGCAATCAAACACACGACATGTGGAGTTGGGGGGGGGGGGGGTGTATAGGGCCATGGAGAGCAGGGATGGACAGCCTCTCCTGGCATGTATTTTAATATACTATCCATTATAAGCTCATTTATTCAGTTGCGTTTGGGTCTAAGGCCCGCTGTTAGGCCTACGGTTTGGTTGGTGACATGCCATATAAGACAAAATAAGTTCCAAGATAACCAGAAGTAGGCCTATACGGCCAAACAAGTCATGTTTCTAAAAAAATCCTCCTAAAATGTCATAGTTAAATTGAATAATATAAAATTCTGGAACATTCCAAATGAAATTCGGACTGATCAAAGAACAGAGATCTTCCCATTTCGATCGCTATGCCCATCATTCATATTTTGAATCAATGAAACGTCCGAATGTTCTAGACTGAAAGCAAAGGTGGAAGGGATGGGATTATGGTGGGAGAGGATGCTCTATATTTCTGCCCCTCGGACCCACCCCAATAAAAAAATAGGGTAACATCCGTTTGGTTTATCACGAAGTTATGAGATGTAAACAATAGGCCTGATTAATTAAATGTGTGGTTGCGCCTTTGATATCCTTGTACTTTTGTGTCCTCTCAATAAAAAAAATTCAATCTAGGTATAGGTGACAAGGCAATTCATAGGGATAGCCAATAAATAATAAAACCATGCAGTAATGGAAATACCGAATACTGTATATAGGCCTAGCACTAGAGCTAATTGTTAAATAATGACCGTGTTTTCAACGTTATCATTGTTATCTTCAGTAGATAGCAAACTACTTTTATAAGAGATCCAACCGAAATGCTTAATAGAGCTATTGTTATAACACTGAACAATCACTATTTAATAATTATCTTTGGTAGATAGCAATTCAAATCAATTTTAAAAGGATCCAAGTCCATTCTAATGGAAAATACTCATCATTTAACTACTGTGAAATGTGCTCCATTACCCGCCAGTGGCGTATCTGATGAGATCGCTTGTCAGAGGGGGAAATGGTATCTTCCCGGTATAGGCTTTAACTTTACAGGCTGAGGATTGCCGCCGCCGCCGCCGCCGAGTCCGACATTTGAAACGGGGAGGGTGGGGGTGTTCTCAAAATCCACCCCATCCGATTCAAATTGGGGCCCTTGCTCCCCAACCCACTGTATTTACAGAAAATAAAACCTTTTAGCCCGGTAGTTTGAGCTGTTCTACCCGGTCAAATCCGTCGAGGGGGGACACTCTGCTGATACGCTACTGTTACTCGTTCGCTTGACAGTTTACCCATAGACAATTCATAGCCTATAGTCATTTTACAAACCGTTAAATTTATTTTCATGCTTCATTAAACATTAGACGTACCTATCGGACATATATTTCAGTTTCTTTTTCCGTGGCGCTGGCATAACGAGGATCAAGTTCAGGTGGCATGTTGTGGCTTTTTACTATTTATGATGAAATTACAATTCGTGACGTTACTCATATTAATCATGTTAATCAGAAGCTTACCCGATTCCGTCTCTTTAAATATCTGAGGTAGAAGAAGAGAAAACATGTAGGCCTAGAGCCTACCAAACGACAGGTCTTAAATTAAATCTTCATCCCATTTCTTGCTTTCTCTCTGTTTCCAATTTTTCTCTCTCCTTTACCATGTTTACTAAGTCCTTTATCTAGGATAGGTGTTGATTTTCACATCCAGACTACTCACTAATCCCGCCACGGTGCATTTTTAATTGATCACATTGATAAAGACTCGACTACACTGGCCTATAATGATAAACTCTGATGATTAGCCGCAGAGTGTTGCGCACAGAAATGAATACACGAGCGTCTAAATCTTTGTCAACTGGTTCAGCGCGCACGCGTCACCATTTATTTTGCCAACTCAAAACATTCCGCGCGCGTCTGCGCTCATTGTCGATTAACGCACGCGCTTGAATGCGTTACGCTTCCCGGAAATTGTGAACGCACTTCGAATGCGCATAAAATGGTATGGCTTCTTTTTCAAACTCGACATCATGAAAAAGGTGTTTTTTAACACACATTTGAGGTTATTTTGATACCAAGAAAAGAACGGTTTGTAATGAAACTTTGCACGAAGTTGGGGATTTATATGTTCCCCACAATATCTAAAGAACAGGATTTGAAATACGTGTATTTCCCCGTAAACCATGATCAAACGGCGGTATTGTCACTTTTCACATTCATCGGTTGATTTCTTTATGTTCATTTTTGAGTAAAAATACGATTTACAGACACGATAACTCAATACAAACTGCATCTGATGGACAGCAAGTAAGTTTAACGCAACAACCATGATCTTCCCCAGGTTCCATTTTTTTTGTTTTTTGTTTTAGGCCTATTTCCCGATTTTTCGGATCATTTTGTGGAAATTCACGTTTGTTGTATTTAAAAATCCCATTTTGTTGCCTTATTTGGTCAATAAATAAAAAAATATCTCAGATATCAAAAAACAAAAAAATGGAACCCGGGTAATTTTCTTAAGATTACAAAAATCGTAAAAGGACAGATTTTCAGAAAATATTTTTTTGGTTACCTTGTCCGAATTGAAGACAGGTCAAAATTCTCGTTTTTTATGATTTTCTCCAAAATGGTTCTTTTTAGAGCAATTTTATGTTCATGGTTAGATTTATTGAACCCTTTCCTTCAAAAAAATGTATACTTGTATATGGAATATATGAATAATTACGTAGTTACGGCAGTTTTACGGAAGCTATTTCTGACACTTGACAGCCCCCTTAAATGTTTTTCAAAGTGTTAAAGTGTTAATTAAGGTGTAATATATACAAATCAATAGGTAGTTAGTAGTTAACACCCCTTTCAGATGCAATAATGAAATTGAGTGAAATAATGAATAATGAATAATGAAATAGACACCTACCCACTCTTTTAAAAATATGAAACGGGAAACTGGGAATCATATTTCATTAGCCTCATGGATATTATGGGACCACTAGGCCTACCTGCATTTCAGGTCACATCGGGAGGCCTACACTGGAAACACAAAGGTAGGCCTACCTATAGATTCAGGCACATGTGTACCTGGATTATCAAAACTAAGCAGCTGCGATATTCGGAGTATTTAGGGCCCGTCTGGATTATGTATACATTACGTAGGACATGATTGCAGCACATGACGCGCGCGTCTACTGGAGGCGCTGGTGTATACACACGAGCGTTGAAAAACGGAAGATACATACGCGTGCGTAAAAGCTGCGCTTATAAAGTTACGTCACTGTCAAGAGGAAGCCAAATAGAGTATATAATAGCCCATCACTAGCGCACCAATCGGTTGCCCACTGGAAGGGACCAACCGGGTGCCTACTGGTTGCGCTACTGGTGGGTTACTAGGTGAAATCCCCCAGTCTTCAATATTACCGTTCGGCCGCTGAAGCTGTACTAAATATGGAGCCTGCAAGATAGCGACGTAAGAGGGCGACTGAGAGTCACAGTCTAGTGGGTTACCAACATGCAAGTCGACTGTGACTGTGACAGTCCAACAGCAGTCCATCCATGTCAGTCCATGTCTACAATATACTATTGCGCCCATCCCTACAACTAGGAAATGACGTTCAAAACAAAGATGTCAGCTGCGATGGCCTACCGCTGATCGAAGAACTCCTGGCCATAATGAAGAAAATCGTCGTTTAACAGCAAATCAAGAAGAGATTTAAATGTTGATGGATAATAATGTACTACAGAAGCACGTGGCATAATGTTAGATTATGTTGCTGTCCAGTGTAACTAACCAGGATGACATTCATATAGGATATCAATCCAGTAAATAAATAATATCATTATCATTTTCGTATAATATTATTATGATCAAGGAGACTAGGAGTTTAATATTTTACTATGATAACTCCTTGATATTATCATACAGAACCGTACATTTATACATGTCATGGGCAATATCCTCAAATGGGTCTTACACACGGAATAAAGAATAAGGCAGCTATCATTTCTACAATGTAAAACATACTGCAAAACAATTGCTGCCTTGTTAGGGATGTTCATATCATTGACTATAGAGGGCGACATTTTTTTTGAAAAAAGTTGACAAAAATATGTAGAAAGCTCCATGTTTACCTCTTTTAAATCCAGCGTAAAAGTACGAAACAAGCCTGGGTGTATTCACTGATGTCTAAATAACCCCACACAAGCAACTGGACATCATGAAAGTAAACCCTTTTTTATTTAAAATGTGCATGACTTGCCCAGTTTTCAGCAATATGAGACAAACTACTTTTGGTTATAAACTTTATTATTATTCAGCCTGCAGACAAGGTTGAACCATCATTTTTTATTTTAAAGTACTTTGTTTCCATGTATTCCATTTTCAAAGAGATAATTTTCAAAATGTTATGAACATGCCTAGCCTTGTGCTTTATTCTGTATGTGAGACCTATATGAGGATATTGCCCATGTCATGCATGTATGTCATGATGTTGTGTCTGTGTTAGCTAAATATTATAATATTATGTAATTCACAACATCATGGTTGTTATGTTATTAATAATTCGTTGGTAATTGGTATTATTGTGATTACACACTAGGTCTCCATACGCAATTGTTTACAGTCGATATGCAAGGTTTATTATCGCAATAGCCTAATACATGTAATAGGTAAAAATCAATTGATTATCCTTTTCTGATGCAATGTGGTATCGCAAAGTGTACAAATTCGAGAAATTGTACACTTTGTGATCCCACAATGCATCAGAAAAGGATAATCAATTGATTTTTACCTATTTGCGATAACCTTATTGTAACGTAACAGTAATGGATGGGTGCCACGTTTTTATTCTGATTCTGATAAAAAGTATTTGATTGATCCATATTATATTTTTATTGCATTGTAATTCATTGTAGGCCCTATTGTTTGTTTGTATGCATACAAATAAATTTATATTATAATCAAATGATTGTTCAAAAAATTAAGTGTGGCTATTAGGCAGTGTCCGATTTAGAAAATAAAAAGTTACCTGCACAACAGCAATATTTCCATGAAAAATTGATTATTTTTTTCCCCCTTAAAAATGGCTGAATATCACAATTTTACATGCACACAGGCAAATGTTTACATACACAGAGCCAAAGTTACATGCATTTGTGCATGTAAAACCCCTCTAAATCGGACACTGCTATTACTTAGGCCATCTGCAATTGATTCTTAATTTCCTGTTGGCAGGCGGGTCGGAATTGGCTGCCGGGTCAAATCAAAGATTTTCTAGTACTAGAAAATCTTTGGTCAAATAACTCATTATTTTGATATAATTCATTAAATACTGCATTTTCTCATTGAAAAATGAATGTTTTTCCTTCGATCATACTTTGCTAAGGAAGTGTTCAGAAAAACTTGGGGGGTTGGTCAACTTGCATTTTTGGGTGTCTGAACTTTTTTGACCACCCCCCCCCCCCCCCCCCCCTTTTCAAATAGTAAACACTTTTTGACCCCTTTACAAGGTGAAAAACTTTTTGACCCTTCCCCCCTCAGATTCAAAGCATGACGCAAACATGAAAAATTCAAACAAACACACTACTATATTCTAAATCAACATCATATTTAATAGTTACACTGACTTTAACTGATTTCACATAGTTTGTATGTCAACATAAAACTTTACATACATGTAACCATGATTATCCCACATTGTCACACAATATCCTCAGTACAATACAACGATGCTTTATGGCAATGATGGAGCTTTTAAGTCCATTAATTATGAAGTACGACAATTGCATATGTACTGTCAATTGTAAAATGTGTAAAAATCACGTTTTGGATTTATTTTTAACGCATACATGGCATAATTTTGGTGAATAAAAGCACCTTTTACTTAAAAAAAGCACCTTTTACCTAAAAAAGCACCTTTTGCTCCAAAAAGCACTTTTTCCAAAATCAAGCAGCACTTTAGTGCTTTTAAAAAGCGCAAAATCCCTGTCCCTACCCTGTACCATGAGTCAATGCACTAGCTAACTGCTCCAAATAAGCAGATTGATAATTTTTGATGATTTTAAACCCAAATGTCTACGGATATTTCTCAGATTCTGTGCAGCTTTTTTGATTTAACCTGGATTTTAGATTGCTCTTCCATAGATTTTTAATGATTAAGTTAAGGCCCCTATAGAATGAAAATAGAGACATTCAATGTTAATATTCAGTTCAATAGATTTAGCTGTGTACCAATGCAAACACGCTAATGTCACAATTTGGTGCAGTGGCAATTATGAACACAGTCAGAACAGCATGATTGAGCGACTACAGTCTCCGCCACAACCATAACGACACGTTACAATAACCACAGTCCATAATAGCATTCACATGCAAAAGTTACCAATTCTGTAATAGATCTTGACCTATATGGACTACCAAACTGTACTGTATATGCACCATATTAAAATCATTCTTTGGCTACTGGCTCTTGTAGACTTTTTTGACCACCCCCCCCCCCCCCCCCCCCTCTTGAGTACCCAAAACATTTTGCCCCCCCCCCCCTTTTTTTCAACTTAATTTTTTTTAGACCCGCCACCCAAAGTATTTCTGAACACTCCCTAACTTGGGGAAATACCTTTATCGATGTAAACAAGCATTAACCTTTTCGACAATCTACTTTGAGCAACGTGATAATGCGCTTTGCTTCTCAACACGTGCGCGAGAGACTTTGCATGCCCGAACTGAGATTAACAATATGATATTTCTTTATTTTTACCATGATACACTATCGCAATAATTACGATTTTTGGTACCACCAACCAACCACATGGAATGACGTAACCGCAACAGCTGCGCTGTTATGGATGAGTGAAAACAAACATTAGGTGTAACCAAAAATCAAAACGGCAGAAATTTAAATTGGAATATAATGACAATTATGAAACCTCTCTACCAGGGATAACTTTAAAAATTAATATGTTGTCACGCAGAGAAGAAAATTGGACTAACAGTAAGCTTATTTACTTTTAAGAGTGATATTTGGGGATGATTTTTCGGTCATGATCTTTTTTAATTTTGTATAGCGCACGACACGGGTGACAGTTTTTGGTCGCGGTTACAGTCTCAGATTTGATTTGTTTTCGCGGGATTTTCTCGGTTTGGGTTGCAAATAGCGAAATCACTGGATATGACGTTTTTCCGGGGCCTATATATATATATATATATATATATATAGGCCTACGATGTATACAGGAATTTGGAATACTAAAAAAAAAATCCGGCCGGCCGACCTCCCCGATTTTAGGCTTGTGAGGAACTTCTTCTTTTTTGGCCTTCGGCCAATGAAAAAATTGTCTCAGAAGAAACCTGAAAAAAGGCTATGTGAAATCAGATTTGTGAACATGTGAAGCAAGAAAATGAAGCTGAAGGTACTTCACAGTGTGAAATTAAAATTTTGAAAAAGCATAGCTAGGCAGGATCATACAATTCAGGATCATACAATTTTGAAGTTTAATGTATCTCTTTGAAAATGCAATAACAATATGATACTTTTCTATAAAAAATTATGGTTGAACCATGACTGGTTAAATATTGACAAAGTTATGACCAAAAGTATCCTTATATTGCCAAAAAGTAGTTAAAGCGAAATTTGCTGAGTCATGGCCATTAGACATTTCCCCATCGAAACCTGTGCAAATTTGAAACCATTTTAGCTTCAATTAGAGTTACTTTCATGATGTCTAGTTGCTTGTGTGTGGTTATTTAGGCATCAGTGAATTACAACCAAGTTCCCATTTTTACACGCCTTGATTTAAAAGCGGTAAATATGAATGTTTAATTTTTCCTCATAGGCGCTTACACAGTAAAAATACTGCCAAATTCCGCATACTTGTTGTAATGATGAATACTAATAAATACTGCCAAATTTTGAAACGAAGGGGTCCCTCTATAATCCATGATGTGATCAATGCTAGCATAGTCCAATAAATCACTGGATGGAGTGTCCCTCTATAATCCATGATGTGATCAATGCTAGCATAGTCCAATAAATCACTGGATGGAGTGTCCCTCTATAATCCATGATGTGATCAATGCTAGCATAGTCCAATAAATCACTGGATGGAGTGTCCCTCTATAATCCATGATGTGATCAATGCTAGCATAGTCCAATAAATCACTGGATGGAGTGTCCCTCTATAATCCATGATGTGATCAATGCTAGCATAGTCCAATAAATCACTGGATGGAGTGTCCCTCTATAATCCATGATGTGATCAATGCTAGCATAGTCCAATAAATCACTGGATGGAGTCATTTTGTTGTTTCCTGAGTATAAATACTGTTTCAATATTGAAGAAAAAACACACATTCCATAACCTACAGTCACAACTTGGCTCACACCATAATTTTCAAAAGTTCAAGAAAAAAATTGGAAACAAAAAAAGTTATGGGGTAAAATGTGAATTTTAAAAGCTACACATACATTCTTCTGAGACAAACTTGTTTTTGTTTTTTTTGGCCTTAGGCCTATGACGTATGTACGACTGTCCACTACAAGTTGGTATTTACCTTAATACATAAGATGTATACAAATTCTACCCATACATTTAGACTTAAGTACATACATGTAATACATGTACAGGTAATAAAAATGTTTTCAAAATCAAATCTACAGTAGATCCCACCTCTGCCACTGAGGTGCAATGGACCAAATTGTAAAAGAAAAACAAAGCGATTTTAAAAACTGATTTTATTGCATTTTTGGGGGTTCATACTCATGATGCATTTTTACTTTGATGTGTAAAACCCAGATCCCACCGCTGCCACCAAATTGTACTGCCCAGCAAGCTATCCTCTTAAAGGTTCTTTGCAGACTACCCATCGCCTGCCTGCATTTCCATTTTCAGATTGTACTTTTAATCCTTAAGGCGGGGGGGGGGGGGGGGGGGGCTGTTTTACGGGCCTGACTGACACACTTTTTGCGTTTTAACCCTAAACCCAAACCATAACAAATAAATTGACAAAATCAGCTGTTTTTTGGCAGAAAATCTGTCAAAAAATGTTTTTTAAAAATCCTGATTTTTGCAGATTTTGGTGACATTTTAGGTAAAAAAATAAATTTAAAAAAACGACCGACCGACCGACCCTACTTGACAGGTCCATAGACAAGACATGTCACTACTCTTGTTGATCAACAATGTTAAAGGTATATGACCCGATCACTTTTTGGGGGCTAAGGTGTTTTTTTCACAACAAGATATTTTGGTATCAGAAGAATCCCCATATTTTTCTCATTATGTCTGTAAAATATTAGGGGCCAGAAAAGTTTCATTTGGAAATTATAGGCTAAAATGTGGTGAATTACTGCCAAAGGTGGTGAACCACCAACCAGTCTGCGTACTACTCAATGGGCACATGTCTTTTGACCTTGCGCTTCTAAAAATAGAACCATTGGAGTTATGCAACTCAAACTTTGGAATACAACAATTTTAAGGATGACCTTTCATGTAAAATAGAAAACATCAAGTTGAAAATCGGGTCATCTACCTTTAAGTACCTGGTTCCATTCCATGCACGGGGGAATATGCATTGACTGTTGTTACAGAACCTGTTACAGATGACTGGTTTGGTTTAGTGTATGGTTTATAATGGACACTCCTTTTGAATTCACATGCACACTGGCAGGCAAGCTTTAATTTGTTTGCTTGGCTGCTGTGACGTTATAGGTGACATCATCTATAAAGCGCCATCTTTAAAAAGCAACAGCGGGACAAAGTTCACGATGTTAGCACATGGGCAATATCATGGGAATGAGAAAAATGACATTTTTTAAAAGTTTATCAAATACCAATTAAATTATATTTACATTATGGCTAAATGCATACTTGGCAAGGAACAAAAAAATGTTTTTGAATATCTGAAGTAGTTTTCCTGAAAATCCTATTTGAAATTGTGTGATAATTTGCTTCAACACTTCAGAAATTGGAGCTAAATTTCATAGAACGAAATAAATCATAATCCTAAAATGCAAAACTCAGCTTTCTAAATATTGTCTTATTAATTACATACATTTTCAGGATTTAAAAACAAACAAAAAATCATCTCTGAGCCAAATTTGCATACAGGAACTTTTATTTTATTTTATTATGGTGGATAGTATCATGTAAAATGTTAACACACTTCAAATCAACCGATATTCAAGAATGTCCATTTTTCAGGTAAATTTTGTCACAATTTCGTAATTCCGTTACAGACCAATCCGCTTTTTCTAAGAAAAAATGTTCAAGGATGGAGTATACATGGTAAAATTAACCAAAATATGTCTGAGGAGACTGAATACAATTATAATAAACAAAAATGAGCTTGCATTAGGTTATCAAAAAATTCTTGATATTTTCAAAATTTTGGGTAGGTACTAGCCGAACAAAAGTTGTCATCATTTTTTAGTTTGACAGAAGTGTTCTGAAGTGTTGTAGCCTTGCATAATGGCTTATTTTAAAGCCAATAGCATGGTTATTTTCAACACACACATTTTTCTTTAGAAATCTGATATAATAATAGGAATTTTCAGGGAAAAATGTCAGAGCGTGATTCCGTTACCGCTACCATTTCTGGTAAAAAGGCGCAGCATAAATTATTAATGCCAATATACCCCCAAACATCCCGCTCCTAGATAGCTGACACCATAACCTATCAAAATGAGTATGATATCATATATAGAATCCTTTTTGAAAATTAAGGTTAAAAAATAATCCTTAATTTTCTAACAATTCCGTTTATTTGGTCCCGGATCTTTCCACATGTGTGATGACTCTTCAGTTTTTAAAATAATAGAAAAAAATATGCTTCTTCAAATCATATCTTGTGATTACAAAGTCTGATTACCTTCAACATGGTGTCATTTCAAAGCTTAAAATCTGCTCTTTCAAGTCATACCAATAACTCAGATTTGACTCGTGCTTCCAACATGTCTATTTTGATGTGATGGGTCACATACGCTCGTACAGGCTTGCATGTCAGCACATGGCCACCTAAAGTAACATACACCATTATGCTTAAAACCCTTGACTGCACACTGTTGAATAGCATTTCTTGTAGCGCGGATTTCAAAACATTGGTCCCTTAGCGTGATAGGGATGTCCATAGGACTCCCAGACGCCCTCTGGCTAATGCCTTGCTGATGAAAGATACAGGGAACCAGTGTAAAATGAAATCATGCATGGCACCTATAAATTGCAATACCGTAGTTCAATCACAGGAGTGTTTATGATTCATGGATCATAGTGAAATTGAAAATATTCCACAGTATCATATAGCTTCATTTAGAATGGGTTTCATACTTTTTAAGTGGGTGTATTCTATTCTCAATTATTTTATGGAGTCTACAGTTTCATATTCATGCCAAATTTCTATTAAACTGTGATTTTCGTTCTTCTTGTCAGGTTTACAGCCCAATGTTGTTGTGGCAGCAAGCTGGAGCTCTCCTATCATCATGCCTGTGACTCAGATTGATGTGGCACCAGCGTCATTGCCTCAAGTTCCTATTGCTTGTGGGGAAGATGTTGGGGAAATACCAAAGAATAAAACCAAGGTAAATGTTTAATGCCGCCATTGATGATGATGCATTAATAGCCTTTATTGTCTCAAAATCTGTTAGTAGAATGTAAAAGCTGAATGCAAACTGCTTACATGTATCCACAAAAATAGCCTGTGTAAGTAAATGTAATAAATATAAGAGGACCTTGACGTTTCAATTCTAACAGAATCTTTATCAAATGGTAAAATCATAAAAAGTATAATGGTTGAGCTAACGGACATAATATTACAAAATTCAACCATTTTTGTACTAAAATTATCATTATCACTCAAATTTTCTCAAAATACCAGAAAATCTTTACCTTCGATAAAGATTCTGTTAGAATCGCAACGTCAGGTCCTCTTATATTTATTACAAAATATTGTTATTTTGAATAGATCTACTTGTCATAAAATTGATCGGGTAAATGAGCCAGTATGTTTAACAATTACCTTTATGATCTTGTAGCCCACTCCACCTTAATTAACTCTAACCCCGGTTTAGGTTTTTTGACCGGGATCACAATTTTCGAAGAAAAAACACCAACTAAATTGCCGGGATTCGATCCGGACTCCAGCCCTATGTCCCACCCACTAAGCCACGGCCCACAGCTACTCGTTCGCTATATAGGCTCGGTTGACTACATAATCGAAACAGGCGGCACAGGCGCTTGGAGCTGGACTAAGGATTAGCATTTTTTAGCATTCAGGGGAGGGGGGGGGGGTAGGGTTAATACATTTTAACATAAATGTCAGTAAGGCCAAATTAAATTAATTGTTTGTCTCAAAGCTTTGAAAAAAAAGAAGAAAAGAATAAAGTTTTTTTTCAGATTTTGTTTTTCTAATGCGCATCAATAAACTAACGCGCGCGGGAGCTTTGAGACAAATGATTTTTTTAATTTGGCCTAATATTCATCAATTATGCCAATTTATAATTAATTAGACAGAAAGAAAGAAAACGCACACATTAGGATATTTGATAGCTTCGGTAGTACTAAAGTAGCTGTATTTTTAGTAAAATATTGGACTGGTAGAAAACCTGCTGGTCACTTAAGGCCGTCTACAATTAGACACTGGGACGTAGGTCTGTATCAATCAATCTAGCACTCTCCATCTAGGGGATAGATGAAATGTGGCTTAAAATGAAGCTAATATATGCCTGATCAATATTTTACCTTATCCCACGTTCGTAGGTTGCACATTATGACCCTAGACCTCGATTTAGGGTCAAAGGTCACATGTGTTTCAATGGGAAGTCAAAAACTAAATTTAACATGGTAAAAAAACTAAAAGATGAGCTATTGACTATAAAAAGTATGTTATATTGTTGGGATAAGTGTTTTAAACAAAAAAGTCAATCACAACTTTGATCGTAGATCAATAGTTTTTGAACTGTGACCTTTTGAAAATTACAAGTTGGCCAAAATAGACCATTTTGGTCATATTTTCGCAAAATTGGCACAAAAATGACATGATATCATCATTAAAAAAATATTTTGACTCATTATGAATTGATAAACCATGTTATAATGTTGGTATATAGATGTACCTTACATTACAACACATTTCAAAAATCAATGGTATTTTGATGCCATGGCAACCAGCATTAATATCCTTCAAATCCTTTAAATTTGACTCAGATTTTACCCATTTTCGATGAATTTGAAGGATATTAAAGCTGTTTGCCATGGCATGCGGACACCATTGACTTTTGAAATGTCTTTTAATGTAAAGTTCATCTATAAACCAACATTATAACATGGTTTATCAATTCACATTGAGTCAAAATATTTTTTTAATGATGATAACATGTCATTTTTGTGCCAATTTTGCAAACAAATGACCAAAATGGCCTATTTTGGCCAACTTGTCTTTTTCAAAAGGTCACAGTTCAAAAACTATTGATCTACGATCAAAGTTGTGATTGACTTTTTTGTTTAAAACACTCATCCCAACAATATAATATACTTTTCATAGTCAATAGCTCATTTTTTAGTTTTTTTACCATGTTAAATTTAGTTTTTGACTTCCCATTGAAACACATGTGACCTTTGACCCTAAATCGAGGTCTAGGGTCATAATGTGCAACCTACGAACGTGGGATAAGGTAAAATATTGATCAGGCATATATTAGCTTCATTTTAAGCCACATTTCATCTATCCCCTAGATGGAGAGTGCTAGAATTGTTTTCTGAAGGAATAAAACATGCACGGCCTACAGTCTCGGCCAATATTGTTGGAACACTTTTATACGTGTGTTTAAAAACTCCCCCTCTCCCCCTGGATCAATGTTGAAACGTGACTTTTGAGTTACGGGATACTGGGAGGGGTCAACAATACTCAACATTGCCCAGTGGGGTGAGGGGAGTTATTCATGTTGAGGAAAGGCTTCAAGCTTTCCGTCAAAGACAGCAATGTTTCGATAGTGTATATTTTGCGCAAACAGGAAAGCATGGAAGCGTAATTATTGTTGTTCCAACTAATTAACCTAAGCGAATTTATGCGCTTTACTCCGTCAGGTATCAAATGTTGTTTACGGTAACAAACATCGTGTCCCGTACAGTGATTGCATCTGTACATACATTTGAAATCATATTTTGTAAGTCTGGTCTGGATTTAGTGTTTGTAAGTGTTTTCTGGTAGCAGTGGCGTAGCTAGGTTTTTTTTCAGGGGGGGCAAGATTTCTAAAATTTTCGTAAAAGGTTGCCCCAAAAAAATTCCAAGTCAGTCACCTCGTGAATTTCACGTAAGTGGGGGGGGGGTGAAGTCAAAAAATTTCGCACGGTCAAAAAATTTCGCACGGGCACAAAGTTTACCAGTCAAAAAAGCACTGTAGTCAACAAATATTGGCCAATCCTCAGGGTTTTAAGCAGTTTTTCAACAAAAATGGTCATTTATTTTTAAAAACCAGGCTAAAATGGTCATTTTTAAATGGTTACCCCGCATATAAACACTATATCCAATGAGAGGGGCGGGGGCACAAAGGGGGGCGGGGGCTCAAAAACAATCTGTCAGGGGGGGCAACTGCCCCCCCTGCCCCCCCCCCCCCCTGAGCTACGCCACTGTCTGGTAGTCCAAATGATATCAGGCAGATGTCTGGTCTGGATTTAGTGTTTGTAAGTGTTTTCTGGTAGTCCAAATGATATCAGGCAGATAATACATTTATTACAGGATATCAGATCAGAAGTTAAAAAAGTCATACAGCAGGGTTCTAGCCAGGACCATTTTAGAACCGGGTAAATTTACTGACGGCAAACGGAGAAAATGTAGCGAACGAAATGCAGTGGATCATGGCATGGGATCCAGAGGCCTTCTTAATGTCTTTTGTTTTTTAATGCACTTTGAGGGTTCCTGCCACATAATTTCTTGTTTTATGAGGCAGTTTAATGATTGAAATGAATGGGGGAAAAAAATGATTTAATTCCGGGCCCAGCGCTGGGCGGGCTAGCCCAGTGGTGGGCGGGCCCGCCCGGCACCGCCCGTCCTAGCTAGAACCCTGGTCATACAAAATATAATGGTTGAGCTTACGGACGTGACACTAAAATTATCATATTTTATCACTCAAATTTTCTCATAATAACAGAATATCAACTACGTACCATTTTCATGACTTTAAGGAGGGGAAGAAGAAGACAATTCAAACACTGTATACATGCTATTTTTTCAGTCTCCAAATTGGCCATTTTGCAAGTCATAAAAAACACACACATCAAGCTAAAATACAAACGCTAGTTTTGATATAAAATTGGATAGATTGAGCCTGCGTCTCGCCCAATACTTTAAAACTAATAGCAAGAGACCAATACATTAAATTGGGCGTAAATCATCCAATTTTATCATTATTATGTTTTGGATCATCCAATATTATACCACACTTGGACACCTCAAAACATAATAATGTCTGACCTCGGCCTCCAAGATCAGTAGGTGCTATGCTGTAATATTCACATAACCCTAAACCCATTCAGGGGGATTGTAGTAAGCTAACAGAGGGAAATGGGACAAGTAAAGTAACGATACAAAAAATGGGATATGCCAATCCCCAGGGATCGAGTCCGGGTGATCATGCATCATGCTACGGCATCGTGCTCCCAATAATAACTTTTCAGAGTCTTTGTGTACCTTTGTATGATTGCGCAATGAGACTGTGGAATTGGGGTCCTGCTTCTGTTAGATTTTGTTGAATTTGGCATGGTTAGGATGTATTGGCTGGAACAAATGGTGATATTTACTAAATATCCTGCTCTATAATTGTCCCCCATACAAATTTGATAGAACAAGGTGATGTGAAAAAGTCACTTTTCTTGTCCTAAAATACAACAAATTCGCCTTCAAAATTGATCTTCTTAGCTATAAATCATGAGATGAATACCTTTTTGCGATAAAATCGGTCAACATATGATGCGAGATGCAGCGCAATGCATGTGACGCTCAACACGGCGTGGTATGGTAAATAATATTTGAGCAACTTAGGGAGTCTGAACCTATTCCCTGGTATAACGCAAATTAATCTCTTCTAAGCAAGTCAAAATCGTGGGGTTTTATCGGTATTAGCGCTTGAAAAATTGACCCCCAAAAAACGCCTTCCTTTTGAAAAATGCAGCGCCCCTGGGGCGTTTAAGGGGGGTGTGGACTCTCAGGTACAGACTCCGTAAAACTGCCGTAACTTCTTCATTATTCATTTAATCTATATAAAAGTATACAGTTTTTTGCAGAAAAGGGTTCAATGAATCCAAAATATGATAATGAAATTGACCATTTTGGAGAAAATTATTAAAAAAAACATTTTTTGACCCATTTTAGGTTCTGCAAAGATAACTCAAAATATATTTTGTCAAATTTTGTCATATTAATTTTATTATATTCCTGATTTTTTTTTATACAATCTTATTTATTTTTTGAGTTATAGACCAAAAAGTGCCAAAAAATGTGATTTTCATGTTTTTGGAGGTAACAAATCTTTGCAGAACCTAAAATGGGTCAAAAAACATGTTTTTTATAATTTTCTCCAAAATCGTCAATTTCATTATCCTGGTTGGATTCATTGAACCCTTTTCTGCAAAAAACTGTATACTTTAATATAAACTGCTCACAAAAAGTATCGAAACAGTTGGAAATGATCCAATATATAACGGCTCGAAAGGATATGCATTAATCGAAGCAAATAACCAAGTGCATAATTTTGTTCTGCATATTTTGACACCTCGATCGTTGAGATACGATGTTGCGGAGCGGAGTTATTGTCATTTCAGTGGTCGTGGTTCCAATTTCAAAAGTGGCAATCATCCTATAGAAATAGGTTTGCATTACTGTTTAGAATGATCAGATTCGTGATTTTCAATAGGGATGAGTGTCACTTTTGAAACTGGACCCACGATCATTGAAATGACAATAACTCCGCTCCGCAACATCGTATCTCAACGATCGATGTGTCAAAATGCGCAGAACAAAATTATGGTTATTTGCTTCGATTAATGCATACCTTTTCGAACCGTTATATATTGGATCATTTCTAAGTGTTTCGATACTTTTTGTGAGCAGTTTAGATTAAATGAATAGTGTTGAAGTTACGGTAGTTTTACAGAGGCTATGCTGATGGTCCACACCCCCATAACCCTAACTCGAGATCACCACACGGCAACAGATTTCTTTTCCGACACCCAAAAGTCACCAGAAAGGTCACACACACCCCCCTTTCTGTCATTGCCCCCCAAAAAGAAGTTGTACAGGAATAAATGTGTTTTTTCCAAAAAGACTAAACAAATTTGACAACCAATGAACAATATTCAAAGAGCATATTCTTCAGCTCATTTGGAAAAAAGAATCACTGGAATTGGTCCTTGTTATCAAGAGTTTTGCCTGTTTTAAAAAATCAAAAGGTAGTTATGTCAGAGATATTCAAACAATGATGCATGTATTTTGAGAGCATATTCTTCCACTCATCTTAAAAAAAGAATCATTGGAATTGCCCCTTGCCATATGTGACCAGTCGCGTCAAAAAGGACATGTTGTCGGCAAACACAATTTTGAGATAGAGGCCAATATATTTGGTGAATTATAAAGAATATAATACACAAATATATGCTTCTTCAAATCATATCTTGTAATTACAAAGTCTGATTACCTCAACATGGTGTCATTTCAAAGCTTAAAATGTGCTCTTTCAAGCCATACCAATAACTCAGATTTGACTCAGGCCTCCAACATGTCCATTTTGATGTGATGGGTCACATATTAGTTATGCTGTCCACGAAATGCTTACTCCTTTGAAATGATACGTATATTAGGCACATGAAAGTCAATGTTATGTTTCCCGTAACCCGCCAGCGTTATGATTTTTTGCCCAAATGTTCATTATCCTGTATAGTTCATTTTTGTGTGATTTTATAAGTTTTCAAACCAACAAACAGCGTCGCAAAACCTAAAATCATCGTATTTGTTTCTTCTTCGATCTGCTATCCCCGGACGCTTTGGTATGCGACCATGTGAAGTGTAAGGCTTGGAACTGAATAAAACGTGGCACATACAAGAAAATACAAAGTTCCGTTTTACATAAATTGGAGTTGCTGTAAACTTGTCAATATGCAAATTTCACCCACTGCCCAACAATGCATTCAATATGGCTCTTGTCAAGGTCAAACCCAACCTTTTATTGATTTATTTTATTCAATTAAGTTTTTGAAACAATTGTGCTTATACTATTGCTAGTTTTCTGTTTTACCATGAAGTTCCATATTCCACATGATTCTGAGAGACAAGGCTGGAAAAAATGTTTATTTCTGAGAATATAGAAACATTTTACACCAAATATAGGATTTCCCACCATTTCTTATGTATATCTTTATCCAGTAAATCAAAATGTCCCTCCTAATAACCAGATTTCCCGTGAATAAGATTCCCTTCCCCATTTTTTCTAGGCCTGCTGAGAGAGCTTATTACAATTTGATATAAAATCAATAAACACACATTTCATTTTACTTTCATCAATGTAGCCTTGCAATGCACGATGTAGCTCAAGAACATCAAATGATTCCAACAAAGCACCCTCAGGAAACGAAAACCAGCGGCGAGACCCCAACTGTAGTGAAGTCATCACATTAGCTGATCTACAGCAACAAACCACCAATGGAGGGCGCCCTCACTCAATCACCAAGCGTTCCTCTTCATCTCAGTCCACCACATCTCTGATGTCGAACCAAGGTGATATCTGTCGTATATGTCACTGTGAGGGGGATGAAGAATTCCCACTCATCACGCCATGTCTGTGTCTTGGAAGTTTACAGCATGTGCACCAGGGATGTATACAACAATGGATAAAAAGTTCCAATACGCAACACTGTGAGCTATGCAGGTTTCCATTTGTGATGCAGACAAAGCTGAAACCTATTGGAAAGGTAGGTCAGATTGTATGAGTGTTAAAGTAAAGAGTTTTAGTACTCAGCACTGAGATATTCAAGTTTCCATTTGTGATGCAGACAGCCCTATTGAACTTGTAATACTGTCATTAACATCTCAGCCAATAAATTGTCCATATTGCTAAAATTTTACAATGATATAGTAAAAAAAAGGTTCAAATATAATTTGATTTCTAAGTGTATGAACTTTTCTTCTTTTACAGAACGTTTATGCTTCTTGACATTCCAGTGAACAACATGTAATAATATTAATTCATTCTCTCTGTATTCATTTATTTATTACAGTGGGAAAAGCTTGAGATGTCTGCAGGAGAACGCCGCAAAATCATCTGCTCTGTCTCATTTCACGTCATAGCCATTACATGCGTCGTGTGGGCGCTTTACGTTCTCATTGACCGTACCACGACGGAGCTGAAGACAGGCGGAATGGAATGGCCATTTTGGACTAAGCTGGTGGTCGTAGCTATTGGCTTTACAGGTGGTTTAGTATTTATGTACGTTCAGTGCAAAGTGTATGTACAACTCTGGCGGCGATTAAAAGCATACAACAGAGTGATTTATGTGCAGAACTGTCCGCAGGAAGAGCGGGACAAAGCGTGGAAGTCAAAGGAGGTGCCGGAAGTGCCAAAACCAGCTGTGGAGATTATAAACTGATGAGGAGGGAGGGTTTGCTTATTCTTACCGTCAACATTGCGATTAGGATCAAAACATGAACGGATGTTTCAGGAATATCCGAGAGTCAGGCCATCAAAACAAATTCAGGAAATGGAAAATGATATTCTGGAGGAGATTCACTCAGAAATTTAAATATTTTAGATGAAAAGTGTGTTACAAAAATTACTAATTCTGTTTAGAGAGCACACCAGTTTTTGAATTCAGATTTTGCAAGGACATCCATTTTCAAGGCAATTTGAAAAGAGCATCTATGCAAATTCATGTTAGACAAGTAAAATAGCAGGCATATTCCTTTGGCATTAAGCAAATGTTTATGCATCAGAGGCAGTCTTCATTATGCTGGTTCCCTGCATCAGTGGAACTGTGTGGCACAGTTTTGTTATAAGGTTGTGCAATCATGAACTTAGTTGATGACAGTGCAAGTGATTTAGAGAAAACCTCCATACACAACATTTCGGGCTGGGCCCTTTATCAAGTGTGAGCCAAGAAAAAAAGAAAAACAACTTAAGTTTCATTTGTTGTTGTAATCTTGGCATGATTGTTCTATATCAGAGGTGTGAGAGTTCCTCTTTTCAGCTCTTTTTTTTTTTTTATGCAAACATTTCAGCTTTTTATTTATTTTCAGGCCATATTTTGTGTTTTTACCCCAATCTTATGCTGTTTTTCAGCTTTTGTATAGTAATCTTCTGTGTGACCTGTATCACCCCTGTTATCGTCGTCGTCGTTCTATGGATCATGGCTGATTCTTTGTGACTCTATTGATGATGGAGCGCCACCGTTGTCTATTTTGTGACATGATGGAGCGCCATTGTGTCTATTTTGTGACATGCGATGCGTAAAGATAAGAAATAAACCAGTTGCTTCTTAAATACCATCAGTCCAACGGAGCTTTGGTCTGCCACATTTACGTCTTCCTTCGACAGCTCATTATCACCTTTTCTAGATTGTCACCCTCTCGTCTAGCAATATGTGTATTGTAGCTTGTTGCACATGATCTTTGTATACAGAGAAGTTTGGTTCCCAATCTTGCTTCTGACAAATTCATTGGTCTTATGCTCTTTCCATAATATTCCTAACATCTTGCGCCAACACCACATTTCAAAAGCTGATATTTTCTTTTAATCTGCTATTCCGACTGACCATGTTTCACCTCCATATGTTGCGACCGGAAAGATTAATGCCTTCATAATACATATTTTTGTGGCCTTTGTGATTCCTCTATCCTTCCAAATGGTTGATAGGGCATTTGCTGATGTTTTAGTCATTGCCAGATGTCTTTTAATCTCTCCAGAGCTTCCACCATCTTTAAGAATGAGTGATCCAAGGAAATTGAAGTTATCAACACAATCTACTGTGTCATTATCGACTTTCACTTGTTAGTTGCTGTTTCCTCCTCAAATCATGACTTTGGTCTTCTTAACATTTAGGAAGAGTCCAAACTTTTCACTGGCTGCTTTCACTCTGTGTATTAGAACAGCTCCAGTTCTCGCTATCCGGGTGGTATCGTCAGCATATCGGAGATTGGTTATGGTGCAACCTCCTTCTAAAACTTGACCTTCCACTCCATCAAAAGCTTGCCTCATGATGTACTCTGCATAAATGTTGAATAGGTAAGGTGACAGGATACATCATTGATGAATGCCTTGTCCACTCACAATTGCCATTATCTGTTCTTACTGTAGCCTCTTGATCTTTGGAGAGGGATATAATCAGCTCAATGATGTGAGGAGAGAAACCCATTTCTTGCATTACCAACCATAGCTTCAAATGTTGAACGCAGTCAAATGCCTTAGAATAATTAATGAAGCATAGATATATGGGTTGTTGAAATTTTAAGCTCTTTTCCATCAGGTTTTTCAGGTTGCCTATTTGATTTCTTTTACCTCGCCCTTACCTAAAACCTGCCTGTTCAGGTGGTAACTCATTCTCCAGGTGTTGTCGGATCCTTTCTGCAATGATATGTAGTAGAACCTTACTGCTGTGTGAAATTAAGGTTATCGTGCGGTTGTTAGCACATTCTCTGGTGTCCCCTTTCCTTGGAAGAGGGAGGAAGACTACTTTCTTCCAGTCCGTTGGTCATTCAGTTGATCTCCAAATCTTGGTGCATAGTCTGTGGATCACTTCAATGCCTTCTTTATCACTCAGTCCTGCGGGAATATTATCAGCTCCAGGAGATTTACCATTCTTTAATGTCTTCATAGCTTGTTCCACTTCACTCTTCAGAATATCTGATTCAGACATGTCATTGTTGAGAGTGTTATCATCAACTTGAATCCCATCTTGTGATGCATATAACTTTTGGCAGTACTGTTTCCATCTGGCTTTGATTTCGAAATCCTCAGTAAGAATTTTACCAACTGCATCCTTCAAGACATTAAGTCTGGGAACTGGTTTCTTTGTCAGGAGTTTGATGTCCTTGTACACGTCCTTGGTGTTGTTGGCTGTACTGTCTTTTTTAACTTGAGAACAAATTTGCATGATGAAGGTTGTTTTGTCCAAGTTGTAGTTGGACCTTTTTTTTTGTATATAAAGCGCAAATGTGAACAATAGCCCAACAGACATTAACAAGGTTAATGACCAGAGTGATTAAAAATCAAACTGGTAAAGGTCAATCAATTGATTCACTGCAACTCAGAAAATATGCATAAAACAAGAAACACAAATGGGCAGAGGTTAAAAATGCCAATGAAAGTGACATAAAAATAAGGTAAAAGCCCAAACATAGAGAACAACATCAAAATATTAATTAACTTGACTTTCCTGTTAAGTTCCCGGTACTCTTTCAGGTTGTTCTTATTTTCCAGACCTTTCGTTTTAATTTTCGACGTTGATCCTGAGATGAATATACCTGAAGGGATAAGAAGCTCTATTCATTCCTGTTATGTGCAGCGGTGCAAGTCTAACACGGTTATTGTTATCATCATTCAATTTAATTTGTAGCACGACCTCATTATGTGAGTTACCGCGCTATTTCAAATTTAGTGTTATCCACACGTGTGTTACGATCTTCTTAACAACCTGAAGTCCTGAACACACTGTAGTATCGGACGGTCACCGACATACATACTGTGATAGATTTCTATAATGATTACGCATTTATATTGCTAGAATTATGGCATTTTATAAGAAGTATACCAATTAAAACCTACTAGAGCCATAGTTCAATACATAAACAATGTATTATGATATTCTAAGTGCATGGTTTGTGTTTAGATTTAATATGAATTGAAATGCAAATATGGAGATGTGGTTAAGCTAATACACTTATCTGTTGATGTATAAAAAATACCAAATGTGTTGTGTTTTAATTCACATTAAATCTAAATTCTAAACACAAATCATGAACTTTGAATATCATAATACATTGTTTATGGGTCGAAGTAGGGCACTAGTAGGTTTTAATTGGTATACTTTTTCTGAAATACCATAATTCTAGCAATATAAATGCATAATCATTTTAGAACTCTATCACAGTCTGTATGCGTAATCATCATGATCATGGTTTAAACCCAGAAGTGAGAGCAGGACAAATCGACGCATGCACACAGCCTGTTTTGTATGTTATGCTTGGGTTGGTTTGAGAACAATGCCGTGCAAGACCTTGTTCGTAGAATTGAATGGCAATACACGGAGCTGCCTATCCCTTCAGGTATATTCGTCTCAGGTTGATCTGCCAGATTGAAAACTTGCTCTGTGATCCAGGGTTTCTTTTTACGCCTGCACTTGGGTATTGATTTTTGTGCTGTTTCTGTCATTGCCTTTTTAATCTCCTGCCATAGCTCCTTGGGTGAAGACTCCTCTGGTCATTTTCAAACAGTGTCTGGAATTGGTTTTTTATTTCCACTCTGTATTTTTCACTGATTTGAGTCATATCAAGTCTGGCTGGCTTACTTTGGTGTTTTATTTCTTCTTAGCTTCAGCCTCACGCATGATACTAGAAGTTGGTGGTCAGATCCGCAATCCGCCCCTGGATAGGTCTTTGCGTACATAAAGCTAGATTTCCATCGTTTCTTCACAAGAATGTAATCAATCTGATTTCTGATCTTCTGATTTAGTGACGACCAGGTATATTAGTCTCCTTGGGTGTTGCTTGAATAGGGTATTCATGATCACAAATCCATTTTCATCACAGAATTCAATGAGACGTTCTCCTCTTTCCTTTTGCTCACCTAGACCGTTGTTTCCCATCACATTGCTATTGGTACTTTTATCTCCAACTTTGGCATTTCAATTTAAATCGCCTGTTATAACAAGAATGTCCCCTGTTATACCTGCCCTTAATTTGTGTTGTTGTTATTCTTTTTTTCCCTTTTTTTCTGGTTCACATTTGATAACGGGCCCACCCCGAAAACATTGTGTATGGAGGTTTTCTCTAATCACTTAATGATTGTAACGACCTTGTTATACACTATACATCCATGGTTACTAAACGAGGTTACGTTGTTAAGCACATTAGAGCTTCTTCAAAAGTAGTTCATTAATTACTAATTAGCAGACGACTTCCTTAGTTAATTGATGAACAAGATCATTATATCGAGTAAAAGGTACATACAATGTGTAATGACTTTTATAAGCTAACTTTTAGTTAGGAATTGTACAGGCTGTATCAAAAAAATAGGACTCTTGTTTCATGGCATTTTTTTCCTTTTTTCAAAACCACTGGACCATGTCCAATTCACTGTCAGTGCAAAGCCCAATTAATAATGATAATATTGTGAAAATCTGAGATTAATCCAATGAAAAATAAGACGTAAACCATGCCTTTTACTAGTCTGCATAACATGTACAATGGGATTTACACATACAAACCGGAAAATGACATGGTTTACATTTCAATACTTTGCATTCATAAATATTGTAAATCATCTATCAATAACAATAGCAAAGATTAGTTTGGTATTCCTCTTAATTCTGGCACAAATCATTAATAGCTACATAATAATACACACATTTGATGCAGGAATATTTCTGTGCAATGTTCAATGTTGCTCACAGCAAGCTTCGCGCTAGGCTGCGTTTTTGCGTCCCGGACGCTCCAAAAGCAATTCTCACGCACGAAATGTGTCAAAGCAATAGGTTCATGCGTCCCACGGGACGCAACTCAAAATTTGTAGGGAACGTCAACAAAGTAGAAAGTAAACACGAATAACACCATTCGCACGTGTTATTTCTATTTTTTATTACACAAATTTCGTTTTCGCATGTCGGAGGATGGTTGAAATTACCGCGATCGTTCATGTATCATCTGGTGTAGAGGTGGATTGATTGATTATACTCGTGTAAAATACACATTACTCAGATCGCGTATTACTACAGCGAGCGATCGTCCGTGTTTCATCTTGTGAAAGAGGTGGAAAAAAAAGATGGCCTGCGCACAACCAAGAATAATTGTAATTTAAACCGACCGCGCATCCGCTTGTAAAGGTATAGGAAAATGGATAACTCGCTCTCTGATTTGACTGACGAAGCATTTTGTCAATAATGGCGGACAAGGCACGACACAGTACTTTGTGATTGTGATTTGTGTCTGTTCAATTCATTGAAGTTGGTCATGCATTATTGTAATGTTCAATGTTTATTTATTTAATTTTGCACGTTAATAAACTCTTCTGCAATTGAATCAACGCTGACAGTAGACAGGAAGACAGCACAGCAGTAGCAGTACTAAAGTGGGTACTTATTTAACAACATTAAACAATATAGTAACAAATGCAGCATCAAATAACGCAATGCCATGCTTCGTGCTTGATAATTTGATGGGACCCCCAAAATTTGTGTGGGACCCCTCATTTTTGTATTTTGTGCATGCTCATGAGTCCCATGGGACCCCCAAGATTTTTGACCCAGCGCCACCCTTGGCTCACAGTGTTCTCAGGAAAAAGCTTCAGCATGTAAGAAAGTTGTGGTAGGAAAGCACCAATCAAGTCAATAGTGTGTTAATACCAATCATTGACAGAGGACATTTAGACTTAGAAATTGGACTTGTAAGTCAACTTCTGCCATAAGCATGATAAGAATAAGAATAATGTAGCATGATAAGAATACAAATAATTTCCTTTTTAGCCTATTAAAATGTGTAACCTTCCACTGTCATATTACTCTACCTTTACTGTGTGAATTACCATTGTACAAAATAGGTTGACTTGCCTAGAGTTGGTCACACTTTCCTTAATTGATGATCAATTTTTCTTATCTTTTCAGGATTTTAACTTTATTTAGTTGTACTTTACAATGAAATCAAATTGGTCACATGGTTCAGTGGTTTTAATAAGGATTAAATCCATGCTGAAAGAGAGTCCTATTTTTTTATACACCCTGTACAACCAATTCTGATGTCTTTAAGTTAAGATTTATAAAGAAGAGACATGTGTGTGACAAGACTTGGAAGTTTTTCGATATAAGGTTTCTTAATTAGTCTAACGTTATATTGGCGACGGTAGGAATCAGGAAATCCCGAGGAGGCACAGTGCTTGTCTCTCTCGTTCCCGTATGTTAATGTTTATTTTGTATGCACTACAATGCACTTGTGCGATGTGTATATGGTACATGTAATGTATGCACGTACGCACACACATGCGCACTATTTGTAAATTGATGATATATTTGTGTACATGTTTAATATAATATGTATGTGCACATATTATGGTATTACTCAATAGAACATGTAACGTATGCTTGTATGCACACCCACATGTGCACCATTTCAAGAGATGTATTATGTATACATTCATGAAAATGTATGACATAAATTGTTCACATGTAATGTATAATATGTGTACATTCACAAAACAGTATTTATTATAATATAATGTGCACATGTTTAGTGTACATGTATGCATTCACATAATTTGTAAATTCATGATATATTTGTGCACATGTATAATATAACATGTATGTGCACATGTATTTATTTTAATATAATGTGTTGTGTATGTGTACATATTTAGTATTCATAGGTTTCATATGGTGAATACTAGTTATAAATTAGGTAAAAAAATATAATAACATCGATATTTGACCATAATGCTAACAAAACAAAATATTAAGAGCTATAAAAGCAATTATTATTTATATCACGCTTTTTAACGGTACAATAAAACTGGGTTTTTTTTGTGCGGCGCAGAAGATGTGCGCGTGAGTATATATGCGTAGATGTGATGCGCATGGGTACATTTTTTAGATCGGCTTTTCAATCTCGCTGAAATTAAGGTCAGATCGGGCTAACTTATTTATTTTTTATCATAACAGTCTATTATATGATATTGAATCTCTTATTTTCGGGTGATACAAGAGTAGATTGCACTCGCTATAAAAAAATATTCTTGTATCACCCTCAAAGCCATTCAATATTATATAAATGTTTGCTGTTTAAAAGAATACAGACCCCTTAACTGTTTCTATATTAGAAATATACATGACTAACACTAACACTAACTTTGTTACGAACCACTGATCAAATTGATTATAACACAAAGCCTATGGCATATCATAATCGTAACTATAAGTTACTAACATGCACTACGTCAACGAACAAAGTAATGGGATAAAAGGGGAAAGCTGTATAGTTTATTTTGGACTAATTACTAGATGCAAATCCTACCATTGTTAATTAATTTATTAATGTGTGCAATGTCAATTCTGATGACCATGAGTAGACTCTGTGTCAGCTCAAGTTGGAAGTTAAATCAGTGCGTATGTAGTAGTGATAAGCACCACACTTATGTGTCTCGCCCCACACTCTTCTCTGACCAGCGGATGCAAACTTGGAGTTATGTGCTTGATATGATGTTTTCACTCAAATATGCGCTGACATCACCCCCCCCCCCCCCCCCCCCCCCCCTCCCCCTATATGAGGTTACACAAAGTATAATCATTATTGGGGTGCGATGGAACCAATAGCTGCCCATCGCAGTAATACTGCCATGTTGTCAGGTTCCGAGTCATTGGGGTTCTTTCTGTGAGTCATTGAGTGGTAATGGATATTAGGTGTGGTATTTACCATTTGCCAAAACTATTCAAGTGTCCAAGTGTCCTGGTTCAAAATGTTCACATTCCTCCTTTTGACTGGGTCCAAACGTACCTTTATGTTGGACCAAATTAAGGGACTGAGAAAAAAACAAGGCAAAAAAAGTGTGCGGCTCTACATGGAATCCCTGGAAGACTGAGCATGCATGCATATTTGGTCAAATTCAAACTGCAGAGCTGCCGTGCCATGGAAGGTAAACCACGCAATGTCCCATGCTGCATGATACCACAGGTGCAGTGTGGCATGAATTGGCTCATGTGTATACATAGCTTATCAGCGCACAGTTTTTGAACTGTAATTTTGTCAGTCTTCACATAGAGCATACTTGTAGGGGCTGTGAATAAATATCTGCTGAAACCATTGATACAATGTATGCTAGATGTGAAAAGGTCATAATGTGCAAAAACTGTGATTTGTTTATATTAATATTAATTATATTAATTAGTGGTGCTCTCAAATGTGCTCTTGTAAAGTTCTACAAAACTTATAAATGGCAGCCATTTGAGATGGGCCTTGTGGCTTAATCACCTTGCTATGAATGTATTTACTCAAACTATTGGCTGCCATATGCAGTATGTGTTGTAACAAATAAAGTTGAAATATTTATGTAGCGCCTTGTATCAGTCAAGGGGTACCTCATAGCAGGTATGTATTGAAATGAGTATAAAACACTGATCACAATATTTAGTATAAACCAGAAAAGCTCCTTCAAAATTCACTTTATAATTGTAGATAAATGACATGAATGCACAAATACCATTGCACAAGGAATACTGTATCGCATAATATGCATAAACATCACTTAGCTGACCAAAGAAACAAAAACAAAGATAGTGGTACATCAAACTCAATTTTTCTTAAACCATAGTGACTTTTTTACACAATCATAAAAAGGATTTGTGGAAACAGTAAACAAATGATAACAACTTTGGATTGAGTAAGGCTCGAGTCACAGAATTTGATGACTTAGTTCTGAGTAACTCAGACCAAAAGTCTTTGAATTGTCTTGTGTCAGTTAGCTCAAGACTCAAAATAATTGAGTCTTTTGGTACGAGTTATTCAAATCAAAACCATCACTCATATTAATTAATCGCCAGGTTCATTGCTCTTAAATGCGATTACCGTATTATCCCTATTAAGCGCCCAGGACCTTATAAGCGCCCACCCCTGTTTTTCTCAAAGACTACCAACAAACAATTCCTTATAAGCGCCCACCTTTTCAAATGGTCAGCATCCTCACATGACCACTTGTACATATATTTCATTTAGTACATGAAATGGTCATCCTCAAATAACCAATTGTACATTTTCGTTAGTACGTCAAGTGGTCAGCCTTCTCAAATTACCACTTGTACATTGTATTTAGTACATCAAATGGTCAGCATCTTCTGGGCGCTTAATAGGGATAATACGGTAAAATATTTTCAGACGCACTTGCCCAGAAAAACAAAATATAATTAATACACTGATAAGGGGTTGCCTTCTCGCAGTAGCTCAGAACTGTCATCAGCCTACCCCTCATGTCACTGTCACATACCCAGCTTGAAGTATGCATTATCGTTTATTCAAAATTTGATACAGTAGCTCAACTTGAACTTTCTCCTGTAAAAGCAGAAACTGGTTTGAATTGCTAAAATTTACTAGCAAAAAATATACAGCAGCAATTTCTTTTTTTTAATTGAATTGCATTGATCACTGTAAGTATTATAATTAGAATTGTGATAATAAAAATGATATCAAGCATATGTGGTGCTTTTCCTGGAATATGATTAAAGAGCACTCTGCAAAGATCAGTTATCATCATATCCAAAGGATCACTCCTCTACGTTTTTGAGACAATGTCATTATTTGGTAGAATACAAAACATGCTTTGTAATGAATACCTTGTTATCGAACATTGAAGTAACACTTATGAATGTAGAAATATAAACCATGTGTATTCAAGTCATCCTCTTGTTTGCAAGCTAACATGGCCTTTAGATCATGGGGGAACAAACTGTTCTACTGGCTGGACTGACCCAAAAACAATATTGATCTAAAGTTTTTTTTTTTTTTTTTTTTCCAAAACAATTTCAAAACATTTTAAAACATTTGAACAATTGCAAAATAAAACAAAAACTAACCAAAAATGCCTGGCCAGCCAACCCTCTGTGAAATTTGTTTGCCTGTAGAAAGTGGGTTTTTTTCACACTTTTCTCAGAATATAAAATACCTACATTGATGTTATACACCATGATTAACAAACAGTAAGAAAATGAGGAGAAATCATAATGAGCACTCTTTCATTTTGTAATATTTCGGTAATAATTCATTTTCTCTGATGGCTCGATGGATTTGGGTGGGCCGATGGAAAACCCACCTGTTCAACTTATTCATTATTAACGTCATAACGATGGGAACAAAACTGATTTAATGATTTAAAACATGATTAAAGTACTTATTTTTGATGTAACGATGATTACAGATGATTCCTTGTTCATCGGTTGCCTGATTGCGGCGGATTACAGAAGATTATTGAAGACAAATTACGAAGACATTTTACTAATTACAAATCATTTTAATCACCCACAATTAAACACATTATTCACCTATTTTTGCATGAACGGTGAGGGCACTAGCATGACCTTTATGGTCATGCCAGCAGGGAATGGACCAGACATCCAATTTCACTGCAATCCCAAAGATCATTTTGTAAATCAAATCGTTTAATAAATTGTATTTTGTACAAAAGTTAAGTATGAATAAATAAAGCCCTTAATATGTACCAACAACGGATAGATATACAGGGTGAATCAAAAGAAATTGAGCATGATTTGAAACGGCCATTTGACCTTGATGCGTGCATTGAACCATGGAATTGTTGTTGTTTGTATAATGCATTATTAATCTAGTTTATCCTCCTAAAAGATGAAAGTAATCGACTGATAAATAAGCAAACTGTGATAAGTTTTGTAAGCTGACTGTGTTTTTTGCCATTCCAATGGAATTTACACACAGTAAATTGGTTTTGCTAAAATGGTCATTATAATCACACCAATTGTCAAAATGTTCCTGAAATATTAATTCTGTAACTCTGGGATAAGCAGTTAATCTTCTGATACCAAAGTGTCAAATGAAAAGACGAATCTGAATACCTGCATCACCAGTCAACTTTCAAGAAGTGGAGGAACGTATCAGACTAACTCAGACCGTATAATTTGTGAACCTAATGGCAAATATTTTCCTTCACAAATGTTAATGACTTTTAAGTGCAATTATCTATCAAGACACAAAGTGTCTTCAGAACATTTCATTTGTGCAATATATTCAGTATGTGAAGTATTATTATCTGACCTATTTATTTCTACAATGTTTTACCACCTTTGGGCTCATTTAGTATACCAGGAACCTGTAATAAATTACAGGCCCAACTAGATCTAGTTCTGGTCTGAGACCAGGGCACCTTGATTTTAATGAGAAAATGATCCCTAGTGAGCTCTTCTTGACCATTGACCTGGTTATGATGATTGACTTTTATTCTTGCCTGATTGAACCAAACAAGATAAAACAGGTCCGATCTAATTCGGAGCATGTCTTGCAAATCGGATTTTAACTTTTAACTGTATAGGTCAATGACCCCTAGTGACCCCATACGACATGTCAATTTTAATCTCTGAAATACTGGTATGGGCATGGACCTAAGGAATATTTTGACCAATTTTAATGCACATCAGTCATTTCCTCTGAGACGAGAAGCATTTTAGGTGAACGGATTGAAAATCGATGTTTTGACTCCTAGTGACCCCTTCTTGACCTTTGACCTTAATAAAATAATTGACTTATTTTCTTGGTTTATCAATCCAAACAAGATGCAACAAATCCGGTCCAAATCGGATCATGTCTTCACTTTTACCTCTGTAAAGTTCAATGACCCCTATTGACCCCTTCTTTACCTTTGACCTGGTCAATATGATTAACTTATTTTCTTAGCTCATCAAACTAAACAAGATGCAACAAACCCGGTCCAAATCGGAGCATGTCTTTACTTTTACCCCTGCAAAGTTCAATGACCCGTATTGACCCCTTCTTGACATTTGACCTGGTCAATATGATTGACTTATTTTCTTGGCTCATCAATCCAAACAGGATGCAACAAACCCGGTCCCAATCGGAGCATATCTCACGTTTTACCACTGTATAGGTCAATGACCTCTAGTGACCCCGCGTGACACGTCAATTTTAATCGCTGAGATCGCTGTATGTGCATGGTCCTAAGGAATCTTTTGACCAATTCTGACATTCATAAGCCATTTTCTCTGACACAAGAACCATTTTAAGTGAAATGGTAAGAAAATCAACATTTTGACCTCTAGTGACCCCAAATATTTGTTGATTGTAAAAACCAAACTATTATATATGCGTACGGTCATAAGGAATATGTTGACCGATTTTTGACGATCCTAGGTCATTTCACTAAATTGGAAATGCGTTTTAAGTGAAAATCACGTTTTGACCCCTAGCGATCCCCCTGTGACCTTTGACCCCAAACTGTGAGGTCCTGTAATGAAGGTCTGGTAGGGGGTCCTACTGACCAAATCTGGTGATTGTAGCATGTAAACTGTAGGAGAAGAAGCATTTTGTAGATATATTGCCAGAAGAAGATGATGATGTAGAAGAAGCAGAAGAAAGAAACGGTAGAGATAGAGTACCTCGATTTTTGAAAAAATCAAGGTAACAATGTCTTGCTTGTAGACTCTCACTCCATAGCATCATGCTGCAGTAAATATTCATGTCTTAAAGGTATATTATGTGATCTTTCCAGGGAACGCCCTCAACATCGAAAAAAGAATTGAAAGAAGATTTTCTTGCAGATTTGCATTTCTGATCATAAATCGTACATACATTCCAAGTTACAGGGCGGTACGATTCTTAATTACTTCATAATCATGATTTTAGAGTGAAAATAAACTGTCGGATACAGTTTATATTTTCACTCTAAATTCACTCTAAAACCATTATTTTGAGGTAATTAGGTATCGTATCGCTCTGTAACTTGGAATGTATGTATGATTTATGATCAGAAATGTAAATCTGCAAGAAAATATACTTTCTAAAAAAAATAATGAATAGAGGGCGAGGGCGCTCTCTGGAAAAGATCACATAATATGCCTTTAACTGTGTAAATCCCATTGGAATGGCGAAAAACGCGGACAATTTACAAAACGTGTCACAGTTTGCTTATTTTTCAGTCGATTACTTAAATTTTTGGGAGGATAAACTAGATTAACAACGCTTTATACAGACAACAGGGATTCTATGGTTCAAATTCGCCAGTATTTTGTGTTCAATAGAACACATCTGTCAATAGAGCATCTCTGTACACTGTAGTTGTCAATGTTATATAATTCATTGAACAAACAGCAATCCGGTTCTTTTGAGCACAAAAATATGGTTGTATCACGAAATAGCCAAAATATAGGTGATTGAAAAAAATATTTATTGAAACCTTGTGTTTCTTGATTATATTGCATTTGTCTACTTCGATTCCATGACATCAGAGCATTTATGACCCATTATATCAACACAAACCAGTTGTCTCTACAAATTTAGATTTAAATTTCATTTACAATGCTATTTTTAGCTTTAAAATGAAACCATCGAAATCAAACCTAGAGCATAGATTGTATGCAATATGAGAGGTTATAGGCAGGGGTAGTGAAAAAACGTGATCCCTACCCTATATGTTATACAGGGGTAGGGAAAAAATGTGATCACAGATTTTCCCTACCCTGATATGTTAGGCTAAATTGTAAACATCTTTTGTCTCAAAGCTCTTCAGTTTTTCAAAACCTAATGCGGAATGCGGTTTTTTTATTTTTTTTATTTTTTAAATATAAAAGATTGAAATCCATGTAAAAGTGACTTTTAAATTAAAGATTTTTTTTCTTCTAATGCGCATCAATAAACTAACGCGGGAGCTTTGAGACAAATGATTTTTTTAATTTAGCCTTATACAGGGCTAGGGAAAAAATGTGATCTCATATTTTCCCTACCCCGATATGTTATACAGGGGTAGGAGGGAAAAAATGTGATCACAGATTTTCCCACAGGGTAGGGAAAAACGTGATCAAATGCAATATAATCAAGAAAATCTGTGATCCTGACCTTACATACAGGGTTAGGGAAAAAATGTGAT
Source organism: Ophiura sarsii (assembly GCA_035610835.1). Taxonomy (NCBI): domain Eukaryota; kingdom Metazoa; phylum Echinodermata; class Ophiuroidea; order Amphilepidida; family Ophiuridae; genus Ophiura; species Ophiura sarsii. Next base: position 58,498,920 of record CM069452.1, read on the forward strand.
CACAGATCTTGTGTTATTTTTCTGCCAATAAAGTTTGCTTATAACAGACTGGTCTGTTAGGATATTGGTGGATCACATTCCATATTGATGCAACAGTGAGGACTGGGATGTTTTTTCTAGCTTGGGCAAATAACCCAGCACATTAGGATCATTAGTGTGATAAGTTGTGCTAAATGGAAAACAAAGTGGAACACCTGCAAATAATAAGATTGAAAAGGTATATGTGACGTGATCAAGAGGAATGAGTCGGATGTCGGGGAATCCCAAATTAAGATTTGGCCAATTCAAAATGGCGGCTTACATAAGTTTTGATGGAAATTCATGTATACAATTTGACATAACTTTAGAACAAAACGTCGTATCGACATGGGGTTTTCAGTTTCTGAAAGCTCTAGGTGTCTTCCTTAAGACTGTATTAAAAACTCATTTACGACCAGGGTCGACATCCGACTCATTCCTCTTGATCGCGTCACATATATAGATATGTGTAAAAAGTCTCAAATTTAAATAACTCGTTAAGATGATTTTTTGCCATCCACGAAAAATGATGTGCAGAAAATTACAGTTGCTGTAGGACACTGTTGTATATCTTGATCAATTATTATATTGTACATTTTTTGAAAATAATTGAGAAATAATATATTCACTGTGATTGTACATTTGTGTAGAAAATATTTGGTTGCACTTTAACCCTAATTCCCAATGCGTGTTTTGGGGAATAAATCTATCAGGGGAGATAAACAGGTCAAATTTGATGGGAAACATCTGGCTGGGTCGGCGCCGTGGAAATTATTCCTGGTCACCTGCATGGAAGCCTGGTGTTCTCTCTTCGTATTCAGAGGGGTAACACATGATCGTTCCAGGATCTTGAAATACCCCTCCCCCCCCCCTATTTGAGGGCGTTTCACGGACAATGTTTGCTAATTTGACCCCTTTTTTCGCACAAAAACGCGGACATTTTGACTGAAAATTAACCCCCCTTTTTTCACCATTTCAAGGACACTTTCTATATTACAGACATCAGCTCCACACAACATTTCAAAAGAGATAATCATCCCCTCTATTGAAGCTTTACTCAACAGGAAACATTATATTTTACCTCAATTCAGACGACATGACAGTATTTGCTCTTGATCGGTCCAGACTGGTTTCAAAATATATCAACTTTTCCACGCCTATTTCTCTACATTCTACAAGCTGGAGTTGGTGAATGCAATGTACTGCAATGAAATGTCTTGACCCCTGACACAACATTTTCATAATCTTAAGCGACCCAACTTGGAAGTATAATCACGTAGGACCCCGGTCTGACTCGTAAATGGTTTATAAAATGTTCCAAAACTTAGACTTGGTTAGGTCTGGTCCAGTCTGAGATAATAAGTATGGGAATCAGTGCTCTCTGCAGGATTTGTTTACTCATAATTATATACATACGAATTTTAGTTTTTAGGGGACTACTATTTTGGAAGAATCAACGTCCGGAGCATGGTTGCCTAATAAAGTGCTCAACAAAAAGAAAGTCGTACACATTATTTACGTCCTATAGAGTGACTTCCAATTGTGTTTTGACCAAACAGGCTAGATAGACATTTGGATAATCGTTTAGGCACAATTTGGTACCAATTTTGCCACAAAACAACAATGAAAACCTGTGACGTTTCCAAATTTGCATATTCATCACACTACTTGGAGAGGAAATGCTGTGTATGCATTGCATGGCCTGGATAACTGCTAGGAAATCTATCACACATGCCACACTAACCATGCATGACAGTTGAATTAGCCCGCATAGGGGAAATGTGCAGTGATCAATACGGGATATGTGCTTGGTAACCTTGCGGTCTATTCTTCCTCGTAGTATATTGAATGCGACTTTGGAAACGTCACATATTTTCATTAACTGGTGATTCATCCAAATGTTTATCGAGCCTGTTTGGTCAAAAAAATAATTGGAAGTCACTCTATAGGACATATACACAAAGTGTGCAATTTTCTTTTGTTGAGCACTTTAAAAATTATTATTAGGGTTATCATTAGTATTGTTAATGAAGAGTTTCATGGCAAAACCCAATTCATCTGTCTTTGTCAATTTAAGATATTGGGGGGGGGGGGAATAGGAAAACATCTAAAAACAATAATGGCATTTTAGTGTGTTTTGTTATGAAACTCTGCATATAAAGGCAACGAAATAGGGAAATGAATAATCCACAAAATGTTCACTAAAATGTTAAGAATAGGAATTATTAAATGCAAATTATGTATTTTTAAGATAAAGATAAAGTTATAATTATAAAGGTGCTCCTGGATAAATCTGTGCATCTTGTGCATGATAACTACTGATAATCATCATATGACTTTCAAATAAATGGCAAACTTGGGAGTTTATATTTCTCAAAACAAACAAATATCAATTTTGTTCATGTGTGAGTTTAATTTATTTAATGGAGTGAATAGAGTTATGGATGTTCTTTTTGTCTGTAAGATTATAGCTAGCACTAGCCTCGTGCCTCCCCAATAGCCCGAAACTGTGACCTTCTGAACCTTGGTATCTATATAGTGTTGGGGAGGCACTAAGAAATGCGATTGCTTTAATAGCGTGTTCAGCTTTTGTAAGAAATTAAGAAGGGGGCAGACCATTTTGAGGCATCAAGCTTGGTGGTATTTTTCGTTGATTTGGTGGAATAATTTTGATCTGACAGTGCTCATAAAACTGACCAATCTCAGCTTTGGGTGGCCGGCCCAATGGCGTATCTGGGGTCTTTTTCAGGGGGAGGGCAAAGGGTATTTTCCCCGGTGAACACCAGTTCGACCCTATTAAAGGAGTGTTCAGAAATACTTTGGTGGGGGGTTGGCCAAAACGGGGGGAGGTCTAAAAAGTTTGAAGTCTCGATAAGGGGGGGGACTAAAAAGTTTTACCTACTCAACTGAGAGGGGGGGTCAAAAAAATTAGGCCAAATAGGTAGTCGTTAACGGGAAAAAATACCAAAATCTTCTGCGCTACGCGCAAGAAAATACTGCAGTATTAACATTTCTATAACAAATTATACAGATTTCCGCACGCTCCTCGAAAAATCTTTGTAAAAACATTGTGCCGACAGCAGAATTTGTTATACAAAATGTGACTAACCAGTGTCCACAATTTTTACTTCAGAACTAACAGTTGGTAAGGGTGATCAACAACAGGATACAAATTTTTGCACGCTCCGCGTGATTTTGAACTAATTTTTTACATTTTGTACTAGCAAGTTGACCAAATTGTTTGTTCTCCGCGCAATCTATACAAAGAGTAACTTTCTACAATAGGAAAAAAGAAACCGTTTTTAAAAAGGCTATAACATGATAAATACAAATTACCGAAAAATCCAATTCGGAGGCTTGATATGTTTCAAGTGAATTTGAAATGTTGCAAATTGATTGCCAGCTATACACAGTTCTGACTGTAAGCGTCATAGAACTTGAGTCAAATGTCTATCTACACCTGACAGTAATGTGAAAAGGTTTTTCACCCTGTTAAAGGGGGGGTCACAAAAGTTTGTCAATTTGTAAAGGGGGTCACAAAAGTTTAGACACCTACCAAAAAAATTGGCCAACCGCAGCATGGTATATACTGTAGTAGTGCTAGATACAGCATGGTATATAGTAGTGCTAGATTACAGCATGGTATATAGTAGTGCTAGATTACAGCATGGTATATAGTAGTGCTAGATTACGCAACATGGTAGTACAGTGCTAGATTACAGCATGGTATATGGGTGTTTCCATAAATAAGGAGGCCAATGTGTGACATACACAAATTAGGTCTAAATATTCAAAATGTGTCTATATTAACTGAATAACCACTTTCATAATATGTTCCACTATTCTATTTCATGAAAATGGATCAGAACAGGTCATTGAAGCGTACAGATATAATTTTCACCATTATAACATCAGTATTTCTTTGAAATACTTGTCTCCCTGTGTAACTGAGACACCAAAATGTTCAATTAAACTTGAGGCTATGGGAATCGACCCCAGTTGGTTTAAATCTTATCTAGCCAATAGGCAGCAGCTGGTGAGCATTGATGGCATCAATTCCAGTCTTGAGCAGCTCTCTTGTGGAGTTCCCCAAGGGAGCTTGCTAGGTCCCTTGCTCTACCTTTGTTATAGCAATGACATGGAATCCTCTGTTCACAACAAGCTGCTTCTATATGCTGATGATAGTGTCATCATTTCATCCCACACTGATCCTGCGGTCATTTCCCATAGCCTCAGCTCTGATTTGAAATCATGCAATGATTGGTTGATCGCTAACAAACTTTCCCTCCATGTTGGCAAAACTGAATGTATCCTTTTTGGAACAAAAATCAAACTTGGCCAAACAGGTGATTTTAACATTTCTCATAACGATCAAATTATCAAAAGCCAGGATTCCATCAAATATTTGGGTGTGACGCTAGACCAATGTCTCTCTGGTGACAATATGTTTAATTCCATCATGAGCAAAGTCAATGGCAGACTAAAATTTCTCTACAGACACTCTCAATATTTCAACCAGAAATTGCGCAAAAACTTATGTTCGGCTCTTATTCAGTGTCACATTGATTACTGCTGCACCTCATGGTTTTCTGGTCTCACTTCCACTAAACAAAAGAAACTGAAAACGTTCCAGAACAAAATGGTTCGTTTTATTCTGAATTTACCTCCTAGAGAGCATATTGGTCAGGTTCACTTGAACTCTTATCAAAATACTTGACATCCAGGATAGAGTCAAACAGTTGCGCCTCAATCATGTGTTCAATGTCTTCCATGCATCCGGTCCATCCTATTTACAGCAGTTTTTCTCCAAAGTGTCCAATGTTCACTCCCATGGCACTCGTTCAAGATCCTATAACTTTCATGTTCCACATCACAAAGGCCTTGCTGCTGATACCTTTTATTACAATGGTATCATTGACTGGAATTCTTTACCTAACCATGTTAAATCCATCCCTGTTAAACATGCCTTCAAAGCCCATGTCAAAGCACACTTGTCTCAAAGTTCGTTGAACCGGGAGTTGGCTGAGTATGCTTAAACTTATTTCTATTGGTCCTCTTCTTTTGTCCTGTCTTGCTTTGTTTTTTCACACTTTTGCAGGCTCCTTTTTCTTTACTGGACCCCATTGGAAATAAGTTGGCATATTTAGCCAACTTTATGGGCTATCCTGGCATATTGATTTGGTTGTCTATTTTTGTGTGTACTTATTATATATTTGCTCTTTGTGTATTGATTGCTTTGTAATTTTTTGTATTGTTTTGTCAATTTGCCAAATAAACAACAAACAAACAAACATTATGCCTGGCAACTGCAAAAACTGTCTGATCACTTTTATTTTACCATTGCTTTACTCTATAAACATCATTAACAGTGAAAAGATGAGATTACCTATATTTTGGGTGGTGGAATTGATATTTCATGCGTCCCCGTGTAACGGAGACACCAAACCTTAAAGGCATATTATGTGATCTTTTCCAGAGAGCGCCCTCTATTCATAATTTTTTTTTAGAAAGTAGATTTTCTTGCAGATTTACATTTCTGATCATAAATCGTACATACATTCCAAGTTACAGAGCGATACGATTCCTAATTACCTCATAATCATGGTTTTAGAGTGAATTTAGACTAGAATAAAATAAGTTGTCGGATATCCGACAGTTTATTTTCACTCTAAAACCATGATTTTGAAGTAATTAAGAATCGTATCGCCCTGTAACTTGGAATGTATGTAAGATTTATGATCAAAAATGTAAATCTGCAAGAAAATCTGCTTTCAATTTTTTTTTTCGATGTTGAGGGCGTTCCCTGGAAAGATCACATAATATACCTTTAATTTCCTTAGTGTAACTCAAATTATATTGATAAAGTGGAAAATGGTGTTCCATGTATGCTAGGAGCCTATACCAAGATCGAAGAGACAGTTTATCCACAATGTATTCATAAAGTGTGCTGGCACCCCGGGGTTGGCACATAACTACAATGTTACCCTAAAGTTCTCCCAGTGTAACATTTTTGGAGACACCAAACGTAATATTCAAACTTAAAAACAGCTATATTTTCTATGTTTGTTGCAATTTCAGTTTAACTTCTCTATTATCCTTTAACCTATCAGAGAGGCTTGTAAAATCAACAAAAGGGAAATAAGATGGAGATTATTGTCACTGTTAAATTTTAAAAAAACTGCCTTCACCGTGTAACGGGTTTTTGAGACACCAAATGTTACACGGTGACGGTAAAATTGCCACGTATTCAATTATTAGCCTACTTCTCAGTAATTTCCTTATGAAAAATGTGTTTAACACTTCAAAACTAGTTTGATATTGATCATTTAGCCTACAGATAACACAATTACTCTAAACAAAACACCATATTGTTAATATTTTGACCCTGTCTTTTTATGTCACACTTTTTTGCCAAAATTGTAGGACATTTTGCCGAATTTTCCCCAAAATAAGAAAAAATGTTAATATAATATACATGTTGTGGTGTGTTGTACCAGTGCAACTTTATGGACTTTATCAGATTTTAAAATGAAAATTGACCAAGTACATTTGTATAACAGGATATTGAACCATTTGAATATAGACAAGGCAAATTTACCACTGGTACCTGTATTTATGGAAACACCCATATAGTAGTGCTAGATTACAGCATGGTATATAGTGCTAGATTACAGCATGGTATATAGTAGTGCTAGATTACAGCATGGTATATAGTAGTGCTAGATTACAGCATGGTATAGTAGTGCTAGATTACAGCATGGTAATAGTAGTGCTAGATTACAGCATGGTATATAGTAGTGCTAGATTACAGCATAGTATATAATAGTGCTATATTACGCAGCATGGTATATAGTAGTGCTAGATTACGCAGCATGGTATATAGTAGTGCTAGATTACAGCATGGTATATAGTGCTAGATTACAGCATGGTATATAGTAGTGCTAGATTACAGCATGGTATATAGTGCTAGATTACAGCATGGTATATAGTAGTGCTAGATTACAGCATAGTATATAATAGTGCTATATTACGCAGCATGGTATATAGTAGTGCTAGATTACGCAGCATGGTATATAGTAGTGCTAGATTACAGCATGGTATATAGTGCTAGATTACGCAGCATGGTATATAGTAGTGCTAGATTACGCAGCATGGTATATAGTAGTGCTAGATTACAGCATGGTATATAGTAGTGCTAGATTACAGCATGGTATATAGATTACGCAGCATGGTATAGTAGTGCTAGATTACGCAGCATGGTATATAGTAGTGCTAGATTACAGCATGGTATATAGTGCTAGATTACAGCATGGTATATAGTAGTGCTAGATTACGCAGCATGGTATATAGTAGTGCTAGATTACGCAGCATGGTATATAGTAGTGCTAGATTACAGCATGGTATATAGTGCTAGATTACGCAGCATGGTATAGTAGTGCTAGATTACGCAGCATGGTATATAGTAGTGCTAGATTACAGCATGGTATATAGTGCTAGATTACAGCATGGTATATAGTAGTGCTAGATTACAGCATGGTATATAGTGCTAGATTACAGCATGGTATATAGTGCTAGATTACGCAGCATGGTATATAGTGCTAGATTACAGCATGGTATATAGTAGTGCTAGATTACAGCATGGTATATAGTAGTGCTAGATTACAGCATGGTATATAGTAGTGCTAGATTACAGCATAGTATATAGTAGTGCTATATTACAGCATGGTATATAGTAGTGCTAGATTACCGCATGGTATATAGTAGTGCTAGATTACGCAGCATGGTATATAGTAGTGCTAGATTACAGCATGGTAAATAGTAGTGCTAGATTACAGCATAGTATATATATAGTAGTGCTAGATTACAGCATGGTATATAGTGCTAGATTACGCAGCATGGTATATAGTAGTGCTAGATTACAGCATGGTAAATAGTAGTGCTAGATTACAGCATAGTATATATATAGTAGGCCTAGTGCTAGATTACAGCATGGTATATAGTGCTAGATTACGCAGCATGGTATATAGTAGTGCTAGATTACAGCATGGTATATAGTAGTGCTATATTACAGCATGGTATATAGTGCTAGATTACGCAGCATGGTATATAGTAGTGCTAGATTACAGCATGGTATATAGCGCTAGATTACGCAGCATGGTATATAGTAGTGCTAGATTACAGCATGGTATATAGTAGTGCTAGATTACAGCATGTCATATACTTTATGTCTGGCTACAAGCAAAAGGCATTTGTAGGAAAGTCAAATCTTCATTGCTAAAGATTGACATTTGTAGCATTTTTATCAAGCACAAACTTTCATTGTATAGTTAGGCATTTTTATCAAGCACAAACTTTCATTATGAAGTTAGGCAATTTTATCAAGCACAAACTGTCATTGTAAAGTTAGGCATTTTTATCAAGCACAAACGTTCATTGTATAGTTAGGCATTTTTATCAAGCACAAACTTTCATTATGAAGTTAGGCATTTTTATCAAGCACAAACTTTCATTATGAAGTTAGGCATTTTTATCAAGCACACAAGGTCATGGTAAAGTTAGGCATTTTTATCAAGCACATACTTTCATTGCAAAGTTAGCCATTTTTATTAAGCACAAACTTTCATTGTAAAGTTAGGCATTTTTATCAAGCACAAAATGTCATTGTAAAGTTAGGCACTTTTATCAAGCACAAACTTTCAATGACAAATTAGCCATTTTTATCAAGCACAAGCTTTCATTGTAAAATTGGGCATTTTATCAAGCACAAAATGTCTTTGTAAAGTTAGGCATTTTTATCAAGCACAAACTTTCATTGTAAAGGTAGGCGTTTTTACCAAGCACAAACTTTCATTGTAAAGTTAGGCATTTTAATCAAGCACCAAATGTCATGGTAAAGTTTGGCATTTTTATCAAGCACACACTTTCATTCGTAATCTAATAATATAGTAAGAAAATGTGCGCACAGCGCGGAAAAAATTGTCTATTTTTTTTCTAATTTTAACTAAATTGAAATATTTTGGGGGCAAAGTGGGGGGAAATATTTTATTGGGGAAATGCCCCCCCCCCCCCCCCCATCCCTTGCCCCCTGTAACGCGGCCACTGAGACTGTCGTGTACCCATGCGCAGATGCAAATTGTGTATAAAAGACTGTCGTGTAGCGAAAATGCACAGACTATGTACACGACGGTCGTGAACCTGACGGCGGCGCATGCATTGCAAATCGAGTGATACACGAACGACAGACAGTCGTGCAGCGAAATCGAAGCTCAAGTAGGTCAGATTAGGCAAAGTAAAAATATTAGAACTTTAGCGTCGGGACTTTTTCATAAAATAGGAGGAGGAGGCCTTTAAAAAAACACCTTTTAATACTTGTTAGCGATATTAAACCTTGCGAACCTTGAGTAGGAGGCCTCTTTAATAAATCTGTTTTTATTTTGTGGATCTACATGTTCTAAGGGGTTGGTGACCACAGAACTTGTTTAAAATGCTTTAAAAAGAAAAAGAAGTAATGGGGCCCTCACATGTATCCGTGTGAGCTGGGCGGCCCTTACCGTCTTATAGAAAAACAACAGAGTCCAACACGGTGAACAATCAGCAAAACATGTCAACGGCCGCATTGATTTATTTTTTGTCACCGGGTTCATACTGTTCTATACCGGGTCCTTATCGGCCTGGAACCAGGCTCATACCACCTCCTCACCTGGTCCTCACCGGCCGAAACGCTTGGGTACCGACCGAACCGCCTTGATAACGTCATCAAACTGCCCTGTATAAGCTGAGCGCTCAAGCTCGCCGCTTCGCTCA
>CM069452.1:58508841-58650537 GCA_035610835.1 Ophiura sarsii
CTAAAAAGCAAATCAGGGCACATCATATGAAATTTTGATTATTTTGTCCTCAATTGCTAGGAAAAAACCATGTTTTTCCCGGCGATTTCAACGTGAACGTCATTTATGTCGTCAAATTGGTCGCGGATTGACCGATTAGTGACACAGATATCATACGCAGCTCAAAATGTGATATCATATCCTGAAATGCAAATCAGGGCACATTATATGATAATTAGCAATTTTTTTCCGGAATTGGTTGAAGAAAAACCACAATTTTTGCGATTTCAATGTGAACGTCATTTATGTCGTCAAATTGGTTGCGGATTGATCGATTAGTGACACTGATATTATACGTAGCTACAAATGTGATATCGTATCCTAAAAAGCAAATCTAGGCACATTATATGATATTTTCTGGATGCATGATATGGGAATTGCTCACATAAAACTCTAATATGTTTCACACTTGTTACAAGCATTTCCCTTTTTAAAGGGTTTTTTATTAGGGTTAGTGTTAATACATGCGACTACTAAAGCGTCGCGAACCACTTTCACGACGAGGGAGCATTTCGGTTTGATGACGCACAACCACAACCGACAAAAAAACACGCGTGGATAAAAATGTGTTCATCATGTTCGGGTGCGGGGGCAAAATCGTTGGTTCTTCCCTTTAGAGTAGATGAAAGGTGCATCAACTCATCAGTAGGGGGATGTAGCAGTAATGCAGGACCCACTCGGACTCAGGAACATGATGAGGGGCAATGCATGCTAGATATCATGTATAGGGTGTGGTGATCGCTCCGTCCATAGACGTCCCATCACCGACTTAATATTTTCAGTAATAGGGTATACTCATACAAGAAAGGAAGGTCAAAGAGATTTGTTGGCGAACTGAGCAAAATTCGTTTTTAAGAGCAGCACCAGGATTTTAGACTTTCAACGGGAAAATGGTCTATGGCGTCTATTCCCCGGGGCAGTGGCGTAACAGCCGGGGGCAGGGGGCACAGTGCCCCCCCCCCCCCCTGAAGGTGCTCAGCAGGAAATTCAAACCAACCCACCCACCAGGAAAAATGGGGGGAAGGGAAAAGAGGAAAAGAAGGGGGAAAGGGAAAGAAAAGAGAGAGAGAAAGGAAAAAGGACAAAAAAGGGAGGAAAAAGAAAAAGGAAAAGGAAAAAAAAGGGGAAAGAAAGAAAAGAAGAAAGGGAAAGAAAGAAAGAAAGAAAATTTCGGAGTACAAAAAGCACACCACTACCTACCCCCCCCCCCCCCCCCCCCCCCGTACTTACGTGAAATTCACGAGGTGACTGACTGGGGAAGGGGCAAACTTTTACGAAAAATTCCGGGACGGAATTATTCTAACCAGGATTTTTTTTGGCTGTGCCCCCCTGACAACCAACCTCTGTTACGCTCCTGCCCCGGGGCGTCTTATACAGTCCATTACATTAAAATAGGGTTCACGTTAATTATTGAATTTGAATGGTATAGGCTAACCAAAATTGAAGTAAAATGTATAAAGATTACCATTTATTATGGATTTATTAACCTTTCTGTTAAGTTATTGCTACCGGTACATTAATCAATAGCAACAAAAGCACTGATTCACATATGTGGCAATTACCATCGGTGACCTTATTTCATGCGGGAATATTGAAATTAATCAGTTAAACAAATAAAAGTCTTAACATTTGCGTCCAAAGATCTGACAAATGCTCTGGTGTTTAGATTTTTAAATACTTTTTTCTCAAAAGAATTCATTTATCCATTTAGCAAATTAACCACATTGTAAATTGATGCATTTTATGTCCACCCATGTTAACAAAAAATATACTAAAATGACACAAATGAGGGTAAGTTTGTATCAAAATCAAACATGTATTCGTAATATTGCCCCTCAGGTGATCGTTATTCTTTATATGAGACAGTCAATGAATTGTTGTTGAACTTCATTTGACTTATGTTTTACAATAATAATAAATCATAAAAGAACAGAACTATTTGTTCAGAGCTACAATGAATAAACACAAATTGATAAGACATTGAAATAAAAAATGTACATGCTATGTCTAGCCTGATGCTGCATAACTTAAAGGTATATTATGTGATCTTTCCAGGGAACGCCCTCAACATCGAAAAAAAAATAGAAAGCAGAATTTCTTGCAGATTTACATTTCTGATCATAAATCATGCATACATTCCAAGTTACAGGGCGATACGATTCTTAATTACTTCAAAATCATGGTTTTAGAGTGAAAATAAACTGTCGGAATCCCGACAGTTTATATTTTTCACTCTAAATTCACTCTAAAACCATGATTTTGAGGTAATTAGGAATCGTATCGCTCTGTAACTTGGAATGTATGTATGATTTATGATCGGAAATGTAAATCTGCAAGAAAATCTACTTTCTAAAAAAAAATCATGAATAGAGGGCGCTCTCTGGAAAAGATCACATAATATGCCTTTAAGGCACAGTGGCGTAACAGCCGGTGGGGGGGGGGGGGGGGGGGGCGCACAGGGGGGCACAGTGCCCCCCCCCCCCCCTGAAGGTGCTCAGCAGGAAGATTTAGTGCCACTTTTTTTCTGTATAAAAATTGATAAATGGCACAATTTCTTATCGTTGCATTGTTTCAAGGCGAACAAATTTGGTATCAAAATGTGCCTAACAATTGGGTGCACCTATAATACTGTAAAAGTGGAAATGTTTGCGCTACATTTATTTTCGCGCTTTTCGCGCTCAAATCAGCAAGCGCGAAAATTAAAACGCGCGAATATATTCGTTTTGTATGTAGGTCTATGCATGGAAGCTCAAAATCGCGAAAATAAAAACAAGCAAAATTGTTCAAAATGTGCAATGCGCGAAGATTTACACGCGCGAACATTTCCACTTTTACAGTAGCTGAAAATTATTTAAAGCCATCAAATACTTTTGGAAATATTCTAGTATTTGCTAGGGGGGAACTTACATATTTGGTTGGGTGTATTAACATTTACTTATCAACTTCAGATTGTGATTGTGAATAACGAATCCATTCAAACATCAACATGTGTGACCGGTTCGTTGATCACGTATTTTGTGCAATGACATGATAATTAAGTTTGATAGAGGGCACTCTCGATCGAACTCATTTACTCCATGAAACGGAAGTGGCGTGCTTTGGATGTTGTTTGCATCCATGTCATGACTACCGGTCGATGAGCCAATCAGAGGCCGTCTTCCAAGTCCCGCGGGTTTTTTGTTCTCTCGCCAGCGCCCATTTAATTTTCATTCGCTTGTCGGTTGTTCTGCTGAGAGGAACTATTTAATAGTTATATTCAATTCATCTATATTATTAGATGTTCAATAATTGTATTATCAAATATAATTTGACATTGTTGAATTCTGTAGTATTTAAGGAATAAATCCTCTCAGCAATAGCCGACCAGCTATCTATCACATTCCATGTGTCTTGTTGTCCAATTCCGTTATCTGAGAGTAATTGATATACGGGCAAAACTATATTTACCTTGATTTTTTCAAAAATCGAGGTACTGTATCTGTACCTGTTCTTTCCTCTGCTTCTGCTTCTGCTTCTTCTTCTTTCTGGCAACCTTTCTACAAAATGCTTCTTCTCCTACAGTTTACATGCTACGATCACCAGACTTGGTCAGTAGGACCCTCTACCAGACCTTCATTACAGGACCTCACAGTTTGGGGTCAAAGGTCACAGGGGGGTCACTAGGGGTCAAAACGTGATTTTCACTTAAAACGCATTTGCAATTTAGTGAAATGACCTAGGATCGTCAAAATCAGTCAACATAATCATTATGACCGTACGCATATATAATAGTTCGGTTTTTACAATCAACAAATATTTGGGGTCACTAGGGGTCAAAATGTTGATTTTCTTACCATTTCACTTAAAATGCTTCTTGTCTCAGAGGAAATGGCTCATGAATGTCAGAATTGGTCAAAAGATTCCTTAGGACCATGCACATACAGCGATCTCAGCGATTAAAATTGACGTGTCATGCGGGGTCACTAGGGGTCATTGACCTATACAGGGGTAAAACGTGAGATATGCTCCGATTTGGACCAGATTTGTTTCATTTTGTAGGCATTGATGAGACAAGAAAAAAATTCAATCATGATTTTGGGTTCAAAGGTCAGAAACAGGTCACTAGAGGTCATTGAGCTTTCTTGAAGACCCATATACAAAATGCTTCTTCTCCTACATTTTACATGCTACAATCACCAGACTTAATCAGTAGGACCCTCTACCAGACCTTCATTACAGGATCTCACAGTTTGAGGTCAAAGGTCACAGGGGGATCACTAGGGGCCAAAACGTGATTTTCACTTAAAACGCCCTTGCAATTGAGTGTAATGACCTAGGATCGTCAAAATTGGTTAACATATTCCTTATGATCGTACGCATATATAATAGTTCGGTTTTTAAAATCAAAACATATTAGGGGTCACTAGGGGTCAAAATGTTGATTTGCTTACCATATCACTTAAAATGCTTCTTGTCTCAGAGGAAATGGCTGATGAATGTCAGAATTAATCAAAAGATTCCCTGGGTCCATGCACATACAGTGATTTAAGCGTTTAAAAATGGCGTGTCGTATGGGGTCAAGAGGGGTCATTGAACTTTACCTGGGTAAAACTCAAGACATGCTCCGAATTAGATCGGACCTGTTTTATCTTGTTTGGTTCGATAAGGCAAGAAAAAAAGCCAATCATCATAACCAGATCAAAGGTCAAGAAGAGGTCACTAGGGATCATTTTCTCATAAAAATCAAGGTGCCCTGGTCTCAGACCAGAACTAGATCTAGTTATTTATTTATTTGAACTCACGCTTTTAAAACAGTGGCACCCGTCTATGGAAGCATACGTGTGCCATGTCCGCCTAAATCCCAGATAAGGGACCTAAACCCCAGATAAGGCGGGTCTTATCTGGGGATAATGCTCCTTATCTGGGGTTAAGGGACGTAAACCCCAGATAAGGCGCCCTATCCCTAGTTAACGCTCCTTATCTGGGGTTAAGGCGCATGAACCCCATATAAGGGACGTAACCCCGAATAACATGCCTTATCTATGGATAAGGGGCCTTATCCCTGGTTAACGTTCCTTATCTGGGGTTAAGGTGCGTTAACCACAGATAAGGGACGTAAACCCTGAATAACGCGCCTTATCTATGGATAAGGTGCCTTTTTCCTAGTTAATGCTCCTTCGATCCTTATCTGGGGATAAGGATCATTAACCCCAGATAAGGCCCGCCTTATCTGGGGTTTACGTCCCTTATCCGGGTTAAGGCGGAAATGACACACTTATGCTGCATGTGCGTACCATAGGAGCATTAACCCCAGATAAGGGACCAAAAACCTAGGATAACGGGCCTTAAGTTGTTAACCCCAGATAAGGGACGTAAACCTAGGATAACGGGCCTTATCTGGGGGTTAAGTTGTTAACCACAGATAAGGATCGTTAACCCCATATAAGGCCCGCCTTATCTGGGGTTTACGTCCCTTATCCGGGGTTAGGGCGGAAATGACACACTTATGCTGCATGTGTGTACCATAGGAGCGTTAACCCCAGATAAGGGACGTAAACCTAGGATAACGGGCCTTATCTGGGGTTTAAGTTGTTAACCCCAGATAAGGGACGTAAACCTAGGATAACGGGCCTTATCTGGGATTGAAGTTGTTAACCCCAGATGAGGGACCTAAACCTAGGATAAGGCAGGCCTTATCCCTAGTTAACGCTCCTTATCTGGGGTTAAGGCGCGTTAACCCCAGATAAGGAACGTAAACTTCAAATAATGCGCTTTATATATGGATAAGGGGCCTTATCCCTAGTTAATGTTCCTTATCTGGGTTAAGGCGCGTTAACCCCAGATAAGGGATGTAAACCCCGAATAACGCGCCTTATCTATAGATAAGGGGCCTTATCCATAGTTAACGCTCCTTATCTGGGGTTAAGGCGCGTTAACCCCAGATAAGGGACGTAAACCCGAATAACGCGCCTTATCTACGCGCCTTATCTATGGAAGCATAAGTGTGTCATTTTCGCCTTAACCCCAGATAAGGGACGTTAACGCTCCTTATCTGGGGTTAAGGGACGTAAACTCCAGATAAGGCGCCTTATCCCTAGTTAACGCTTTTTATCAGGGGTTAAGGTGCGTTATCTGGGGTTAACGCTCCTTATCTGGGGTTAAGGAACGTAAACCCCAGATAAGGAGCCTTATCCCTAGTTAACGCTCTTATCGGACGTAAACCTAGGATAAGGGGCCTTATCTAGGGTTTAAGTTGTTAACCCCAGATAAGGCACGTACACCTAGGATATCGGGCCTTATCTGGGGTTTAAGTTGTTAACCCCAGATAAGGATCGCTAACCCTAGATAGGACCCGCCTTAATTCTGGGGTTTATGTCCCTTATCCGGGGTTAAGGCGGAAATGTCACACTTATGCTGCATGTGTGTACCATAGGAGCGTTAACCCCACATAAGGGACGTAAACCTAGGATAACGGGCCTTATATGGGGTTTAAGTTGTTAACTCCAGATAAGGATCGTTAACCCCAGATAAGGCCTGCCTTATCCTAGGTTTACATCCCTTATCTGTGGTTAACATGTTAAACCCCAGATAAGGGGTTAACGCTCCTATGGTACACTGTAAAAAGAAACGTTTATATTTCTGATAACACTTAATAAACACTTTAACACGTTTATTTTTGTGTTTTACGTGTAAAGGTATAGGAGGCATTGCATACGATAAACGTTTGCATAAACACTACAACACGTTTATAGAGGTAATTGTGTAATATTTATTTACACACCAACATGTTTATATCAGCAATAAGAAACATGTTGGGGTGTTAATAAGTATACAACAAATACCTTTATAAACGTGTTGTAGTGTTTATGCAAACGTTTATCATATGCAATGCCTCGTATACCTTTACACGTAAAACACAAAAATAAACGTGTTAAAGTGTTTATTAAGTGTTATCAATAATATACACGCCTACCTAGAACTTCCATACGTCTTAACCTATTTAGAACTTGAGTAAGCAACGTTTTAAAAATGACAGGTCTTACAAAAACCACTAACCTTATCAAAACCCCCCCTCTCTAACAAAAATCATACAACACATACTCACA
Organism: Ophiura sarsii; assembly: GCA_035610835.1. Classification (NCBI taxonomy): domain Eukaryota; kingdom Metazoa; phylum Echinodermata; class Ophiuroidea; order Amphilepidida; family Ophiuridae; genus Ophiura; species Ophiura sarsii. The sequence continues at coordinate 58,515,966 of CM069452.1, forward strand.
AGTACAAGTCAAGTTCCCCAAAGATCATTCATACCACACTCGATTGACCCATATCACAACACCCTAAGTATGTAACCTCCTAACTCTAACGCAAAGTACAGTGAAAGTCTAGCCTAACTAATTGCTAAAAACCTAATCATAAGCTTTGCTTATGAGAAACACCTCTACTTCACAGCTACCACAGTCCATAGCAGGTAGCAGCTCCAAAAAGCAAAGGTCATAACAATTCAAGTAATTGTTAGTTTGTTAGTGAAAGGTTAGTAAAAGCAATTGTTCAATAAGCCAATAGGCCGTATTCATAAAAATAAGTAATTGCTTTTACTAAAGTAACAACCCCCTTTTACTAACCTTTACTTAAATGTTTATTCATAGAAATAAGCAATGACTTTTAAAGTAAAAGCTGCACATTTTAAGCATTAGTAATTGCTTTTTACTTATAAGTAAATGCCAGAGAAATTAGCACCTACTTCAATTTGTATTCATAAAAATGATCTTTGACTTGCATTTACTAGTGATTGTACAAGCACCTCATTTGTGGCTGGCTGTTTAGCCAGTACAGACATATCACATCTTCTGTCATGTTTTTACCTCGAATACCACAACCTAAGATGTATAACATCAGGCTTAATCGTGATGAAGTCAACCCTTCACTTACAGAACTTTATTTAGGTTTGACAAACAAAATGTGGAATGGCTTGCAGACACCTTCATACCATGCACCAAATACCGAGACTCGTGGTGGGCGTTTGACACCAGTGGCACAAATGGAGACGACTTTGGCATATTTGTCAGATCCAGGGTACGTCCGTTGGCGAAATAAGAGATACTAATGAGTAACTTAAATTAGCTAGGGATGAGCAAGACTACAAAATGTCTCTAATAGTGAACCATTTTGCCACCCCCTTTGTAGATGGTACTGTACTTGAGAACTTACTAGCTGTGGCAAGTAACACCTGTAATCATTTAGCAAATGGTTATGAATAACATTTTTAGCAATTGCTTAGACTAGACCTTTTACTTGCCTAGCTGTTGCTTTTACTTATAGTATTTACTAGTTAGTAATTACTTATTTTTATGAATACGGCCTAATAAGTCGTTTCCATTTGCGCCAATGGTGTCAAACATCCACCACGAGTCTCAGTATGTTCCGGTATAAATGATTCGGCAAGCCAATCCACATGTTCCTTGTCAAACCTAAATAATGTTCTGTAGGTGGTAGGATACGGTCAAACCTGTCGTTATACACCTTAGTTTGTCCTCTCACAGGTAGAAACATGGCATCAAAAGTGATATGAGTCATGACTGATGTGTTTGGCAAAAGGACAAACTTCAAATGTAGGTGCTTGTAAAAACAATTAAATGCTCGTTTTCATGAGTTTTTATGAATAACCTTTCATGAGTTTACTAATCTGTCTAGCAATAACAACATTTGCTAACAATTAGGCCGTATTCATAAAAATAAGCAGTTGCTTTTACTAACCTTTTACTAACCATTTACTTGGATCTTTATACATAAAAATAAGCAATTACTTATAAGCAAAATCTAGACGTTTTAAGCAAAAGTAATTACTAAAATTATCATTATACAGGGTGAGTCAAACAAAAGTTTACTCAACTTCAGCGATTTTTTTAGAAGAAAAAAAATCGTTTGTTTTCAAAACAATTTACTACGGTATAAAGACAAATCAATTAGCTTTAATATGAATTTTATCTGGTTTAGATTGGTTGAGGGAAACTTATTTTACGCTGTTTTGAATAAAAGTGACCAATTTAACGTCCGAACACGCTTCCAGATCTTGACCATTATATTTCATAAGATACGACCAATAAAATATTACAATACCAACAGCGAAAGGATCAATTCTTTTGTTATGAAATGATTAAAGTGTGGTAATTGTGTCATAAATGGGCCTTAAAGCTGTCTATTGTTTTAATCTATTAGGAGACAATTTTGAACAAGTCTATTGTCTACTTAATTCTTTTAATAAACAAGATGTGTAATGATTTACATGATGATCCTCTAGTAAACATTATTAAGCTCGTTAAGCTTGAAATTAAAAACCATGTTTTTGGTGAAAAAACAGCTCCTGTACATAAATAGTCATATTTACTTAACGGTATCATCAAATAGCGTGGTTTTTTCCAGATGGTAGCAATGAAATGGCGCAATCATTTAAAGTTTTGTTTGCCTTGATTTTGTGGTCAAAAATATTTTTTTAGATTTTTTCAATTAGGGTAAACTTTTTTTGGACTCACCCTGTATGTTCCAAAGAGACCACTCCGATCTTCTAATGTCTATCTACGTCTTCAATACCCTATCACTAGAGTTCTACATGTAGCTGGTGATAGAACTTTCACAGTTTATGCGTCAAAAGAGTGGAATAAGCTACCTATCTGTATTAGACAATCATCATCTACAAGCGTGTTCAAAAAAAGCTCTTAAAACTCATTTGTTCCCTTAAACAGTTTTCTCTGTTTATATTTTGTTTCTAATCTATTTTGTAATTGCTATATATATTGTACGTACTATGCTCATGTTACACTCACATTTTGTAGTTTAAGTTGTAATTTTAAGGTTTTATCTTGTAAGCGCTCTGAGCCTTTTGGAAATGGCGCAATTAATGCTTTCTGTATCGTACTGTATTGTATTGTGTACTAATTCTTATAAGTAATTGCTAGACATATTAGTAAATTCATGAAAGGTTATTCATAAAAACTCATAAGAACGAGTATTTACTTGTGATTTTACAAGCACCTCCTTCTGAAGCTTTTCCCTTTGCCAACACAGTCATATACTTTCTGCTGCAATGTCTATACCTGTGAGAGGACAACCTAAGGTGTATAACGAGAGGTGTGACCGTACTAAAGTCAATCCTACCACCTACAGAACATTATTTAGGTTATGTGCCAATGGACATAAATAAATCCTCAACAATGATTTAAAAATGGGGGAAAAAGAAGAAAAAGTGAATCAAAACCAAGAATCACATCTACGTATCTCAAGTGTAATCAAAATGTAGCACTTATATTTTTAGTATGACACGAATAAAGTAGTATATATCCCCGGTATATATCATGCATTACATGACCTTAGGAGCTGCTATTGTAAGTAAGTTATTCAGAACTTGCTCGCCATAACAAGTAAAAGGTGTTCTCATAAGTAAAAGCTTATGAATAAGTTTTTTAGCAATTACTTATGCTAAACCTTTTACTTATTTAGTAATTGCTTTTACTTAGGGAGCAGTTCCATTTGTACGCGATAAAAATTGCGAGAATGTTCCGGGCCCCGATGAGTTTTTTATCAGGCCCCGATGAGATTTTTAGCGCGTACAGTTGCGAGTAGCAAAGGATTATTTATCGAGTAGCGTATTACCGCTTGTTTAAATATAACGAAAGATAAGTGGTCGGTATGTAAATAGAGCTTCGGGTTATTTATTCTAGTTGTAAGGTACAAATTCAGCATTTCATGTTTTTAGAGATAATGTTATTGATGAAATTTTATATTTTGGGAGCATACACCAGGGTATGGCAGAGGCCTCGTATCGGGCCCGATGTCTATTTTATCGGGGCCTGATGTCTATTTTAGCGCGTATCAACTTGAAAAACATCGGGTCCAAAACATATCAGGCCCCGGTACAGTCGCGATAAATTTATTGCGTATAAATGGAACTGCTCCCTTATAGCTTTTACTAGTTAGTGAAAGGTTAGTAAAAACAATTGCTTTTTTGCTTTTGTATGAATACGGGCTAATATATTGGTCATTTTACGAATTAACTGGATATAATATAGACAATTGTCACAACTATGGCTGTTATGTTCATCCCCCTTTGACTTGTCACGTCAAATTGCAGAATAAATTGAATTGAATAATTGAATTGCTAACATGCAGGAAAGAAAAAGAACCTAAGACATGCTTTTGCAACAAGAACATGCTGGTGGATAGTCGTTCACACCAAGTCATCCGTATGTTGTGATAGTGTCGTTTTGACCTGATGATGGATGTGTTTTACGTGGATGCGTCAATCGGGAGAGGCAATTAGGCCGTAAGCGGTATGCAAACTCAGTCGGGCAATTTATCAACATGGAAACCTTATCGCATACTATAGAGTTATCCTAACATTGAATCTGAACAATATGGTCAGTTGTTTAGATGTATACTAGCATCTCCGACTAGCATTAGCATACATGTAGTCCACTTTATAGCCTGACCTATTATTGCCCTTGCATCAATATGTTGATGGATTCCACGTTTTGTTTGGTGTATTTAAGCCCCCGGATTTAAGCCTATAAATACATACGGAGAAGCTTTCAGAGTTCGCGCGGATAATTTGAATTCGCGAACTTGACCGCTTTCATTGCGAGCATGCGAAAACATCAAACATGATCCATTATATAGCTGTCATGTGACTATGACGATTTGAAATATTTTCTTGTAGTTTGATAGTTGGTGAGGTGAACAAATGTGCAATTAAAACAATCTGTTGTAACTAGTCTTTGGGGTTAATAATTTAATAGTTTGAAACCGTGGCGTGTAATCTCTTTTCTGTTTTGCTTTTGTTTGTTTTAATTGATGCGTTCTAGCAAATCGTTGATATAAATTCCTCGTTTCACCTAAATCAAGTATGATACGTATATATCGGATCACGTACCGCCTGGTAACTAGCATACCGTGTTAGTGCTATCAAGAGGCTAAAAAACTTTGACCCAATGACTGCGAATATCAAGACCTTGTCTTGTAGATCTATTTACCTCGATTTTTTCAAAGAATCGAGGTACTGTATCTCTGCTGTTTCTTTCCTCCTCTTCTTTCGTACAAAATGCTTCTTCTCCTACATATTACATGCTACAAGCACCAGACTCGGTCAGTAGACCCCCACCTGTACTTCATATAGGGTGTTCACGGTTTGAGGTCAAAGGTCACACAGGGGTCACTAGGGGTCAACACGTGATTTTCACTTAAAATGCTCTTGCAATTTAGTGAAATGACCTAGGTTCGTCAGAATCGGTCAACATATTCCTAATGACCGTACGCATATATAATAGTTCGGTTTTTAAAATGCAAAATTATTTGGGGTCACTAGGGGTCAAAATGTAAATTTTCAATTCCGTTCACAATGCTTCTTGTCTCAAAGGAAATGACTGATGACCGTCATAATTGGTCAACAGATTCCTTTGGTACATGCACATATATATATGGTGCTCAGCGATTAAAAGTAACATTTCATATGGGGTCACTAGGGATCATTGACTATACAAGGGTAAAATTGAAGACATACTCTGATTTGGAATGGACTTGTTTCATCTTATTGAATTGATATGATAAGAAAAAAAGTGAATCGTCATAACCAGGTCAAAGTTCAAGAATGGGTCACTAGGGGTCAAAATATAAATCTTCAATCCATTCACATAAAATGCTTCTTGTCTCAGGAAATAACTGGTGACCGTCTGAACTCTGAATTGGTCAAAAGATTCCTTGGATCCATGTTCATATAGGGTGTTCAGCGATTAAAAGTGACATTTCATATGGGGTCACAAAGGGGTCATTGACCTTGACCTTGACCTATACACAGGTACAATTTAAGACATGCTCCAATTTTGTTGATCGGACTTGATGCATCTTATCTCTTTTAATAAGGCAAGAGCTGTAGCTGCTAGTCTCAACAGAGATCTAAGCAACATGAAAGCATGGGCTGACGAATGGAAAGTGACCTTTGAGCCTACCAAATGCAAGACCATGGTAATCTCCAGGAAAAGATCCCCATCTGGACTTGATATCTACTTTGGAGAGTGCAAACTACCATCTAAAAGAACTGGATATCCTGGGCGTCACCATTGACAGCAAGCGGACCTGGTCAAAGCACATCTCAGGCATTGCAACTAAAGCTGGTCAGAAGCTTGGCGCTCTACGCAAAGTTGCAAATAAACTGGAGGCTAAAGGTAGATCTACTGTCTACAAGTCGCAAGTCCGCAGTATTATGGAGTATGCTTCACTAAGCTGGGCGAATGCTTCACCCACCATCCTAAGCCAGCTTGACAACATCCAGAAAAAGGCACTTAAAATTATTGGAGTTCATGAAGCTACTGTCCGATCACAGCTCAAAATCGACAGCCTGCTTCACAGGCGACAGGTAGCAGCAGCTACGGTCTTGTACAAGAGGCATACTACCAACTGCCAACGAGATCAAGCAGGGTTACTTCCTAGAGGATATTGATTATGCTTTCTCATTTTCTTGTCTTTTACAGACCGTGATCATTGTTGGAAGTTGAATAAAGTTAAAGGAACTGTTACAACCAGAACAAATAGACAGCGTTCTTATTTATGATCACGGTACTTGACAATCCATATAGACAATGCCTGTTGTAGGATGCCAAATCCCTGGCTGCGACTACGCCACTGCAGACCTGGATGCTGCCATTGTAGCCGCACTAATTACCGCCAACAGTGCCGTTCACAACTCTGGACAAACAGCCAAGGTGGAGAAGGTAAAACGACCCACCATTGGTGCTGCTGGCACAAGTGAAGAATGGCAAACCGCGACGCACAGTCGACTTCCAGACCCTAAATGCCCATGCCACAAGAGAAACCCACCACACCCAATCACCTTTTCACCAAGCTAGATCAGTCCCAAATGGCAAGAAGAAATCTATCTTCGATGCATGGAATGGGTACCATAGCGTTCCTATCTGCAAAGAGGACCGTCACCTCACGACCTTCATCACACCCTGGGGCAGGTACCGTTACAAGACAGCCCCTCAAGGTTACATAGCATCTGGTGATCATGGTGATGGATATACCAGACGGTATGATGAGATTATCTCAGACATCCCTAACAAGACCAAATGTGTCGATGACGTCCTACTATGGGCTGACACACTTGCGGATAGCTTTTTCCAAACTGTCCAGTATCTTGACAAGTGTGGACAGAACGGGAGCACCCTTAACCCAGACAAATTTGTCTTAGGCGCAGATACCGTTGATTTTGCTGGCTTCGAGATCACCCTCAGTAGTGTCAGTGTCCGCCCTTGCCAAAGATTCATCCATGCCATACTTGACTTCCCCACGCCCACACAAGTATCACTGACATACCGTATAAAACCAGCATTTGGCACGTTTTTATCTGGTTTTTATCTCTGATATACAGGGCGCCATCTCGCGATCAAAACGTCTTTTAAAAGTTTAATCTTAAAGGCACTTCCGAATCTCAAATGTTGGCCCTGGGCAAAAGTCATATGACTCGCTACATACCCGAGATCCGCGTATCATATAAACCCCATGATGTAATGTTGATAGCTCGCGTACCGAAAGATTGGCTACAAACAGCAAAATGTACGAACAAAATTCATGTCTAGAAATGTTTCGAAAAGTCATTCTATTCATTTGAATGAAACCACGATTATAATCTGAAACAACATTAAATCATTTATTGGGCGAGAACCCTATGTTAAATACATACAAAAATAGAAATATAAAGCATTTTAACTTCCTATTTATAGGATAGTGTTTAACTATCATTTGAATTTATGTCTGTTCAACTACTGTTGTCATTCAGTGCTCCGATAGCGTAATCGGTAGAGCGTCAGATTTATAATCTGAAGACCGTGGGTTCGAATCCCACGGAGAATGTTTTGTTTTTCCCGTTACTATTATATTTAGTAAATTTAGAGATTATTTTAATATCGTTCAATCATAATATTATTTTGCTTCCAGATACTTTTCATTTTATTTAATAGAATGATATTCTTACAGATTCAATGAGGTTTTAATTTGAATGTACTATCACTTCATGGGGGTGCATGTACATATACATGTATAGGTTTAATACATGCTTAGCGTTGCGTTTATTGAATTATTGCAATACCCCGCCCATTGTTACACCATGGTTATTCACGCAATAATCTATCAGGCCAATTGTTATTGAAAGAAGTCAGTCGTCGTTAAATCGATTCTTATTTCCCATCTGATCTGTTTGTAGTCAGAAGTCAAGGCATGAAAATACCGTCTATTTTGTTCGCCCCGGCCCGCCAGTAAAGCGAGATTTCAAGAAAACAAATATAAATTGGGTCAATTACAACTCGCGATTATGACGGATTGCCTCCATCAATTGTGATCATCTTAGGCTCATTTTGAAGGGGAAGTCCTATTTATTTAGGACATTATTTCCGATTTCACAAAAAACATGATTTTGTTACTTTTTTGGAGTCGATAAAGATGCATTTTCAATGCGATCGTAAATATCATAATTTTGATGATTTTTAGACGTCGTAGCAAAAACTTTGTGCACAAGAAATGTTCCTAACGTATTACACTTAATCAAAAATATGTTTATTTGTAATACATTTTTGGACAGGGGTCAGGGCCACGACTTTTATTCACCTACAGTAAAAATATACGCCATTTTCCAACCCACAGAGACTTAACCGTTTTTCTAACAAAAGGTATTCATCAGGATTCGAACCGAGGAGGGGAGAATCCATTAGATTACTAGTCCATAGTCGTAACCGCTCGGCCATAACTACTCAATGACGTGTTTATGTGTTCTCTACATAATGAACTAGTGGTAAACTATTAAGTATTCGACGACATGTTAGCCAAATTGAACCCAGTTTCTAAATTGTATTTTAAATGTGAAAACGGTGTCGCTGCAAGCTAGTTTTGGATTCAATGTAAAGAGCAATACATCGATGATCATAAAAGGTTATTAATTTAAAGCTTTTAATGAGACAGGGGTCAGGGCCACAGGAAATATACCTTATTTTTTCAGTAATAACAAAAACATCTTCTTCAGAAAATGGCATTTTCAAGAAGAAGCGTCCCTGCAAACATGACTTAAGCATATCAAAATAATGGATTAATATTTTATTGCTCCCCTTAGTAAAAATCCCCTAGTCACATGGCGTTGAACCACATTTAAATGCCTTGATGTTGGCATTGTATAAGGCTGACATTTTGGCATATTGAATTGCACACGATCGACATCCTCTTTTCAAGGGAAAACTAAATTGCGTCGTATACAATAGACTCACTCAACCGTTGGCATCTGACTAGGGGGGGGGGGGGGGGTACCGCGCCATTTTGTCCCGAAGCAATGGTCATGACGTCATATTTTGGTCGATTTTCTGAACCTTTGTATTGGATTTACGTGCAAAATATATGCCCTTGGCATCATACTTTCCCGGGTGTGTGGGTGCACTTTAAATTTCAGATGTTCTAAAATGGACGGATATCTAACCAATTTAATAAAAAAAACACGATCCACACACTCAGAATTGCAAAAAAAAACATAAAACAAGTCCACTTTTTTGTGCCTTTTGAACAGAATGGCGGCCAGGAATGTAGAATTTAACACAGTGCATTATTAAACCCATGACCCATGATATAAATACATTATTTGCAAAGATTTTTCTCAATTAGCACGGTTAGTGTAGTGGATAGAACGTCGACATTGGGAGCGAAAGGTTGTGGGTTCGAGCACCATTAGGAGCACTTTTGTTTTATTTGCTTAGCCTGCCGGCATCATCTGTATGCTTGCCCACACGGACACCACTGCTGGCGTTGACCGTATAAATTACGCCATTTTTTCCTCTCGAAAATGTCACAAAAATGTACCGTTCTTTTAAAAATAAGGAGTATAATCACATTACAAACACATTTTGTGCGAGAGAAACACACACATTTGGCAAAAATGGCACAATAAAAATCCGTTCGTTATAAATAAATGGATATGGTTAAATAATATAACTATCACAATTATAGTCGTGGATCTCTGTGGCGTGCATAGGTTTGCCATGTCGTTGGCAATCGGAAATCACGGGTTCGATTTTCGAATATTCCTTGATATCCTTTTATTTTTTATTTTTTTAACTTGATGGTGGATTAATGTAACATCATTGTTATGTCAATTGTTATCAATTATAAAGGCCGCCCATGCGTTTATAGTTTTCTTTTTATTTATTTATCTATCATAAATGTCTCCTTGATTTATTTAACTTTGTATCTAAACAATTAAAATGCGTAAACAATTATATATTATTGCTCGATAAATAAGTGATTTAACTTGAGTTCAGTTTAATGATAGCAAAACTTGTTGTAAAACCATTTTTCCTTTGCACACTTTATTTATACATTCAGAGATGTCACTTTAGCTTGTTGTAGCTAGGTTCAATTAAAAGCAAGTTTGCGACCGGGTTTGCGACCTCTTTGATTTTAGGCTGGTAACACAATCCCACAGTGCATTTCGTTAAAACAGTGTGAATTATTTTTCAACGATACGTATCACGTGATAACCACGATCGTTTTCGCAAAATATCGCAAAATGGCGCGGTACCCCAACCCACCCTAGCATCTGACTGGAGCTACAAACATGACAAACAGATAATATGTTGGTACATGCACATGACCGTACGCCTAAACATGGGAAATCAGAATATCGATTCGATGACGAAACGATCGACTCTTTTCATAATGGCACAATTGGCCTTTCCCAGATTATTTGTGTAACAATGGGGCTATAGGGTCTCAATAATTCAATTTACGCATCGCTGACCATGAACAAGTAAAAGTTGAACTGCATTCAAATTATTGAATTTAGACAATCATCCAAATTAAAAGTATCTTGTCCGTGGATTCACAAATATTATGGGGAACGATAAACAAACCGAACTTAAAAATACTAAATATAATATGATACTAACGAAGACAAAAAAAATTCTGGGTGGGATTCGAACCACCGGCCTTTCGATCATTAACCCAATACTCTACCGATTGAGCCAACGGCGCACTGTACTGTTGTTACAACATAAATAGATTCAAATATCGTTTGTGAACACGATTACTATCCCATAAATTGGAAGTTAATAATGCTTTTAAAATTTATAGTTTTGTATGTTTTTAACATAGGGTTCTCGCTTAAAAATTGATTTGATGTTGCTTCAGATTGTAACTCTGGTTTCATTGAAATAAAGCGGAATGACTGTTAGAAACATTTCTAGACACGGATTTCGTTCACATTTGATGTTTGTAGCCACTATTCAGTATTGCATCATGGGTTTTATCACACGTGTACGCGGATCTCGGGTATGTAGCGAGTCATATGACTTTTGCCCGGGGCAAACATTTGAGATTCGGAAGTGCCTTTAAGATTAAACTTTTAAAAGACGTTTTGATCGCGAGATGGCGCCCTGTATATCAGAGATAAAAACCAGATAAAAACGTGCCAAATGCTGGTTTTATACGGTATACGCTCATGGTTTAGGCTTGTCAACCAGGTATCTTACACATTCAGTATGGCTGATAAGATGCTTCCATTCCGCCAACTAATGCAACTAGTGTCAAACCGATCAGATCGGGAGTTTCCCGATCGGCCCGATATAAGGCTGATCGGGATCTGATCGGTGATCGGCAAAATGCCTTCATCTACCGATCTGATGAACCAATGTTTAATTTATTTCGCAATGCAGTTGGGGGAAAACCCAGCGTGCCGTGTGCAAAGTTTGTAAACAATAACTTGATTGACAGGTACTTTAGAGACTAGGACCAGGTAAACATGATAAATAAACAGAGTAGATAATTATATTTTTTATTTAGACCATTTGAACTTGTTTTTCACTCTGTACGGCAACACACTCGAGAGAAATGTAGTTGCTATTTAGGCATTGCAGTTCACTTGCGCATTTAATCGGTGATCGGATCGGATCGGCCGATCAAAGAGGAAATGATCGGTGATCGGCGATCGGTTGACATGAGCTGATCGGTTAGACACTAAATGCAACCAAACACACCGTTTAAGTGGGATGAACCCCTCCAACACGCATTTGAAGAGTCTAAAGCAGTTATCATCAGTGAGATAGAGGAAGGTGTCTGAATCTTTGACACAAGCAAGCCCACCTGCTTGGCAACAGACTGGTCCAAGACGGGCATTGGCTTCTGGCTGCTTCAAAAACACTGCACTTGCCCCAAAACAGAACCATTTTGCTGTCCGACGGGGTGGAAGATCGTACTTGTTGGGATTTACACATTCCCGATCCCGTTATGCTCCGATAGATGGTGAGACCCTTGCAGTTGTTGATGCCCTAACCAAAGCCAGATACTTTGTACTGGGATGCGAGGACCTTATTATTGCTGTTGACCACAAACCCCTCCTGAAGATCTTCAGTGACCGCTCATAGAAGACATCCCCAATCCTCGCCTCAGGAATCTCAAGGAGAAAACACTCAGTTACAGATTTCGCATGGTTCACATTCCAGGCACCCGGCATCATGCCACAGATTGCATTTCACGCCACCCAACAGGTGACCCTGAGAAGTTGATCCTCCCTGATTACATTGCAACTATTGAGTCCACACCCATCTTTCTTACCCACTCCCAACCTCTCATGGCTGGCCTACGCACACCTGCGACACACATCAATGCCATTGAAGAAATTGTCGTATCTTCTTCTGTGTGTGCCCTCACCTCCCTTAACCTCAAATTAGTTACATGGGACAGAGTACGTACTGCCACCCACAGCTAGTGATGATAACATGCAGAGCCTTGTTGGCCTGATAGAGTCTGGCATGCCACAATTCCGCCATGAACACCCAGAGCCCCTACGCGAGTACTTCCAGTTCCGTGACGGTTTATATACAGTTAATGGTGTTGTGCTGTACAAGGAGCGTGTAGTTATTCCCCCATCCCTCAAGAGTGAGGTGTTAGCAGAATCTCCATGCTGCTCACCAAGGAGTCACTTCTATGACTGTCAGAGCAGAGGCATTCATTTTTTGGCCAGGTATCACCCCTGCGATTGCTGCTCTTTGTGCCAACTGCAATCATTGCAATCGCATTGCCCCATCTAACCCAAATGCACCACCTACCCCCTGACCTCTCCCAGTTACCCATTCCAATGTGTTTGTGCTGATTTCTTTCATTACAAAGGTTGCAACTACTTGGTAGTGGTAGACCGCTACTCTAACTGGCCGGTTGTTGAGAGGTCCTCCCATGGTGCTGATGGGCTCATAACCTGCCTCAGACGCATCTTTGTCACCTTTGGTATCCCCGACGAGTTAGCATCCGATGGTGGCCCTGAATTTACTGCGGTAGCAACACGTCGATTCCTTAATGACTGGGGTGTACACCATCGCCTTTCCTCTGTTGCTTATCCCCACAGTAACTGCCGTGCTGAGGTCGGGGTGAAGACCGTTAAACGTCTTCTTATGGACAACACCAGCCCAACTGGTGACCTGGATACTGACGCTTTCCTGCGGGCCATGCTGCAGTACCGGAATACCCCTGACAGAGACACAAAACTATCCCCAGCTAGTGCATCTTTGGTCGTCCTATTAGGGACTTTATCCCCATACCACCTGGTAAATATAAACCCCATGACACTTGGCTAGAAACCCTAGCGGCTCGAGGAAGATGCTCTACGGAACCGCCACATGAAATGTGCTGAGCGCTAGTCTGAACACACCAAAAGACTCTTGCCCCTTGTTGTTGGCGATAGAGTTCGCATCCAGAACCAGACAGGTCCACCCCCCCCCCCCCCCCCCCCCCCCCCCCCCCCCCCCCCCCCCCCCCCCCCCCGTAAATGACACACAAGACTGGTGTCGTTGTTCAGGTCGACAGTTTGACCAGTAGTAGTAAATATGTCCCTGCACAGCCACCCTTCCCCGATGCAAAATAGATGATGATGACATTGGTGTACGGCGCCCGATAGCTCCGCAGATTGTCCAACGCACGGGTGTTGCAACACCCAATGCTACTCGCCCTCACAGGATGACTCAGGGCCCTCCTCAGGCATGTAGTAATCCACCACCACTCTCCCCTGCCACCAGCACCACCCCACAACCATCCACACTACCCCCACACCACCAGCCCCTGTTCAACCAGTAGGCACAGCTCCGCCCCAGATGACGGTCAGCTCAACAGCCCCCGCCAATCTGACGCGGATTCACTGCCTCCACCTTCAGGGAACGTCCCAACCACTGCCCCTAGGCGTTCTGCCCGGAATCCCTGCAAGCCCGCCTGGCACTCTGACTATGACATGTGATTCCCCAGTGGACTTTCCCTGACCTGTTGACCAGTTTATTGACATTGTTTTTGCTGTTCTGTTCAGTAGAGTAGTCAGTTGTACAATCATGGTGAAACAAGTTCCTTCTAATCAGTCTTAGCCACATCTTTCACTTTATGTGCCAAAGGTAAGGACACTTACATAAACAATATGTGCCACAGGACATTTATATCAACATTTTGTGCCAAAGACTTGGGGGGGGGGGGGGGGGGATAGAGGATATTGATTATGCTTTCTCATGTTCTCGAGCGTATCAACAATGATTAATGCCCGTCCATGCTCTATCTCTGCCGACAGTCAGAACTCGCTGCTTAGACAGAAGCTTCATTCACACTGCTGTTCCCTTATGGAACAGTCTTCCAGACGATATTGTTGGCAACATTTCAGCAGCTGGAATCCAGGCTTTCAAGTGCCGTGTGCTACAGACATCTTCTTTCAAAGACTTAACTTGTCATGGCCTTCATACTCTTTCATGACACCCTTCATTCAAGTCCTTTCAACATCTGACTGATACATATAATAGCATGGTGGTCATGGGTTAAAAGTAGGTTAATGCTTGGTTGGGGAGATGGTGGAGGGTCCTGTAAAGCATGTAGCCAGCTGGCTGGTGATACGGCCACGCCCCAACCGGTGACAACAGGCAGCTCCTGGTAGATTTAGTTTCCAAGTTTGTTGTGTAGGTTCTCTTGATGCCCATCAGACCTCCAGATATTATTATTTTTCTTTAATTTATATTTTGATGTTGTTCTCTATGTTTGGGCTTTATCTTATTTTTTTGTCAATTTCATTGGCTTTTTTAATCTCTGCTCATTTGTGTTTCTTGTTTTATGCACATTTCTGAGTTGCAGTGAACCAATTGATTTGCCTTTCAGGCCGTTGCCGGATTCTAACTAAATCGCCTATATATCGCCTGGTCTTGCTACTTTTTACTCGCACATCTTTGTTTATTGCAGCCTGCACATCGGTATGACATGAATGATGTTTATCCTTGGACAAGCTGAGCTTACTAGGATTTCAACATTGAAGATTGAAGATTGAAGATGGCTTATAGGCCTAGTTATACTCAGAAATTTTGCAAGACACTTTGGGAGGAAACCTTACCCATATAATGCTAATGAAATCAATTTGTCTGCAAAAATCTCGTCGCTGGGTGAAATGGTGAGGGCGCTAGATGCACAAAATGAACGTCACAAATACTGTATAGCCTCTCTCTAAATGTAAAAGAGTGAAATTCCACTCTAATGGAGTGAATATTCACTCTTCAAAGGATTGCCTACAGTGATCACTCTAATAGATTGAAAGTCACTCCTTGAAAGAGTGGAACCATTTTCACTCCAAAAAAGAGTGAATTTTGTTCACTCAAGGAACGAGTGAATGTTCACTCTTCGAAGAGTGCCTACAGTGATCACTCCCTTGGAGTGAAAAAAGAGTGAATATATAAGGAGTTAATTTCACTCATTTAGAGTGAACTTCACCCTCATTGAGAGTGAACAATAATGGAACATTATAGTAAATAATAAAATCACACACCAGATTTTACTGTCAATTCCTTTTGTTTAAATTACTTAATCACATTCACATGTAATGTTAGCAGAATATGATATCAGAGGTGTTTATTTCCGATAAATGCAATTTTGCGATTGGACAGAGAATATCAATCTATGAATTGGAGTGAATAAATAATTTATTCTTGTTAAATCCTCATCACTCTCTGAGTGAGTGACATGAGAATTGGATAAATCACTCTCTATAGAGTGATTTTCCACTCTTTTAGAGTGAAAATATTTCACTCCTGTGCTAGAGTGATTTGTTCACTCTTTTACATTTGGAGAGTACACTGAAATGTAAGCCTGGAATATCACATTGCAACTACAATCGCGGCCATAATTAGTTGGAACATCCATGTAATAATGACCCTTTCGTGCGTTCCCGTTTGCGCAAAATGTACACTATCAAAACATTGCCGTCTTTGACGGAAGGCTTAAAGCCTTTCCTAAACATTAATAACTCCCCCCTCCCCACTGGGCAATGTTGGCCCTTCCCAGTATCCCGTAACCCAAAAATCATGTTTCAACATTGATCCAGGGGGAGAGGGGGAGTTTTTAAACACACGTATAAAAGTGTTCCAACAATATTGGCCGAGATTGTCTCCTCGAGTGACAAATGTAAAGTTTTCGATTAGTTTAAATCATTGTATTTTCGTAACGGCTAATTCGATTTTATTGATACTTGGAGATCATTTTGCCTACATACCATAGATAAAAGTGAATGACAAAATTTGATCTTTTCATTAACGGTTTTAGGGAACGGTCACTTTTAATTAGATATAAGGTCTATTTCTGGTGTATTTTTGTTCATAAAATGGTCACATGGATTCACTTTATGTCCAGAACTATTTAACAGATCGCTGTAAAATTAGCAGAATGTGATAATAGTATTATGCCCACTGTTCATACTATTAATTTAAACATTTGTGTTTAATTTATTTGGATATTTATTTGGAGAAACGGTCACATTTGAATTGGAATTAGATAGTTTAGGTCTAATGTCAAATTTGAAAGTTGTGATTATCTATATGAATTTGTTCTATGTTTTCAACAAACTTCACGCAATTTTAACAATCGACTTATTTATTGTTTTAAATATGATACATAAATAAATAAATAAATAAATAAATAAATAAATAAATAAATAAATAAATAAATAAACCAATAACAAATAAACCTGATTGTACATATTCATGTAGCTCTATTTAACACTTTCCACGCGGCAGTCGTCTGTAGACGACATTCCAAATTTTCACAAAATGTTTAAAATTGCAGACTATAAATCATAACATGTTCTATAACTTATACACCAACGCTCTTAGTCCCCTCCCCAACATAGAAGTTGATATCGACCATGTGAAAATCATAGTTGGTAGACTAATAAAATATGTAAAACACACAGGACTTGTTATGATTGTATTTAAAAAGAAACTCGTAGCTCTCTTTTATTGACATGTCAACCATAAACATATTGGTATACCTTCTTGCGTTATAATGCATAGTAAAACATACACCCCCCGCCCCATCCCAACCTTTACATAGAGATACATATTATAAAGCGTCGCTCGCAGTGAAATGATATGCATCTCGTGTCAACAAATCATAGATATAACAGGTTACAATGTAATTCTGGAACTTTGTGTGCATGTCGAGGCTATATTCCGACAGTATGCCAACACAATACACGCAAAATCAATTGACGCGACAGTATGCCACGATAAGTAAAGAAAATTAGGTCAAAGACTTTTATCTGAAAATGATGGCATACTGTTGAAACTCGACATTCCCGTAATATTTTGGACTCCTGATTGAAAATATCCCATGGATTACTGTTATGGCCTATCCAAATACGTTGTCAAATTGAACTATATACAGTGCATTAACAATAACGACTGACCATATCGATTATGTCTATAATTGTCCTGATATCTTTTAAAACGCTGTTCCGTGGTATGGTCTCATCCGTGGTGTAGTGGTAAGAGCGCTGTTGTTGCGTTGCTTTCATGCTTTCAAACCAAATGTTGTAAGTTCGAGCCTGGCACCGGACTATGTTTTGAATATTTTTTTAAAATAATGTCCAATTCCCCCGTAGACTTTTAAAAATACCATATAACAATTAATTTAACTTGTTGGCGATAGCGCCCCTTCCCCTTCCTTGTTATGTAATCCATTTTGAATGACGCAGGAGTTGCGTAAGCGACGAGAATGTGTTCCAGCATGTTTAGCTGTTGGTATATGTGATCGAGAAACCATTTAAATTTAAATTACTGGCCACATCCATAATTTATTGGGCATTTAGTATGCCAAATATACCTCTGTAATTAAAAGTGACCTATCCCTAACAGTAAGTTGAGGCATGACCGTTTTAAGTAGTTGACCACGTGACCAATAACATAACCTATCTATCCTTCAAATCTGGTAAAGAAAGCTTTATTGAATCAAAAGTTATGCCCAAAACCCTTAAAATAGATGATTTTTTTAACAGATGATTCAGACAATCGCGGCCATAATTAGTTGGAACATCCATGTAATAATGACCCTTTCGTGCGTTCCCGTTTGCGCAAAATGTACACTATCAAAACATTGCCGTCTTTGACGGAAGGCTTAAAGCCTTTCCTAAACATTAATAACTCCCCCCTCCCCACTGGGCAATGTTGGCCCTTCCCAGTATCCCGTAACCCAAAAATCATGTTTCAACATTGATCCAGGGGGAGAGGGGGAGTTTTTAAACACACGTATAAAAGTGTTCCAACAATATTGGCCGAGATTGTAGGTGAGGGGCTTCAGAAATTGCATTCCACGACATGAACACTAGCTGCTTTCAGACAGGCGTAAATTCGTTAGGAGTAAGGTCGGATTAAGGTCGGATTAACGATTGGTCGTGTTAAAGGTCGGAGTAGTGACCGTGTGGACGGCACCCGTGTTAACTAATCCGCCCCGATTTAATCCTGCGATTTCTCAGGAGTAGTAACGCGCTTAACACAAGCTGCAGTTCGGAGTAGCACCCGTGTGGATGCACTTAACACGATCTCTGGCGTAAACCTTCGCCAGTGATGTGACGATGCCACAAACGCATCCGATGCTGCTCATCCCTATCAGATCGTCTGCCTTGAAAAAGAACCGCTGTTGCTATCAGCATAATAGGCATTAAATCTTGTATACCACCATCCGAAAAGAGGCGAAAATTAGTAACAAAAAGTGAAATTTCGATCTTGAATTCATGTTTACCAGCGAGCGATAAATAAACCTAGCTGAAATAATCGAATAAAGGAACCGACAATTCGGAAATAACGGAATAAATCGTATTGTAAACTGGAAACCAATGCTTAGCACCAGGCTGCCGAAAACGGGATTCGAAATAATCAGAACTCCAATATTTACTCCTAAGCCCCCTGCGATGCTCGTGTTAACTTTGTCGGAAAACTTGGGAGTAACGTTGTATTTAGTACCGTGTGGACAACTGTCCGGAGTAGAGGAAATAGTCAATGTTAATTGCTGCAGGGTCTAAATTTACCGGCGCCGATCACTTATGCCCGTCTGAACATGCCTACTGTCAAGAAAGGTTCAGTGCTAAGCCACGAACTCTACTTTTAAAGTGATGGAGTTGACATAAGCCTTTGAGCACCATGCAGAGATACACAAAGGATTTAAATAATTAGAGCAAACTACAGGGCATTTATTTGGTATCAAGCGGATAAAGGTCAATGTACGTATACTCCATTTCGCGGACGCGAATTTGTCGCTGCGACAACTTTTTGGGTAGAAATTTTACGACCTTCGCGAAAGAAAATCGTACCTCCGCGAAAGAAAAACCTTTCGCGCGACAAATTCGCTAGAGTTGAAATAATTCAACTCTAGCTACAATTCGCGCGCGACAAACGATTCTGATTGGGTGCTGGACATATTGGTCAAAGGGTTATCTCATTCAGAATTACGCTGTTAAAAATCCCCAATTTCATTCAACATGGATGCATTTAACATGTTTAAGGAGAAATTAAGTGATAAACTCGATGCAGGATTATCCAACAGTGTATAACCTGCAACGGAAAGATTATAAATATCTGAACAAGAAAAATAATTCGTGGCAGTCAATAGTCCATGAGCTAGGAAGTGAAACCAGGAGCCATTTTTAATTAAATGTGGTTCATCATGTTCATAGGTCGTTACATGCCTTTTCGTTGTAAAAAACAGAACCCCAAAAAGTTGGTATATTTAATATTACCTAGGCCAAATTAAAAAAATTGTTTGTCTCAAAGCTCCTCTCCTGTTGTAAAACTAATGCGGAATGCGGGGTTTTTTTTCATTTTTTTTTTTTTTCAAGATTTTTTTTCAAACTGAGATTCTGTGAAAGAGCCCCAAATTGCTTGATCTATAAATAATTTAATGTTTAACACACAATCTGAACAAATCGGTGTCAAACGTGGGGATATTTTGCGGGTTTTTTTAGGAATAAAATTAAAAAAGAGAAAAAAAATAGAATTTCAATATTTTTGAAAATCTAACGCGCATGAATTTACCAACGCGCGCGGGAGCTTTGAGACAAACAATTTTTTTAATTTGGCCCTACCTAAAGCTAAATATTATTTTTGTTAACATTAACATTACTTAATTTTATGTTGGCCTTTTGCTCATTTTGTCTCGCCTGATGTAATCAGGAAGAGACTATGTTATCACTATTTCTGTCCGGCGTCCGGCGTATGGCGTATGGCGTCCGCCGTGTGCTAAGAAATACCTTTGTGACGCGATATCTGGAGATCCGTAAGGCCTATCTTGATGGGACTTGGTGGAGTAAAGGGGGTGGTGCGTTCTTTTGCTGATTGCATTTTCAAGGTCATTGGAGGTCATTCAAGGTCATCGGGGTCAAATATGCTTAAAACTTTTGTGACGTGTTGTAACGCGATATCTAGAGATCCGTAGGCCTATCTTGATGGGACTTGATGTCAGGAAAGGGGGTGGTGTGTTCTTTTGCTGATTATATTTTCAAGGTCATTGGAGGTCATTGAAGGTCATCGGGGTCAAATATGGGGTCAAATAAGATCCGTAAGGCCTATCTTGATGGGATTTGGTGGAGGGAAGGGGGCAGTGGCGTAACAGCCGGGGGGACAGGGGAGGCACAGTCCCCCCCCCCTGAAGGTGCTCAGCAGGAAATTCAAACCTACCCACCAGGAAAAATGGGGGGAAGGGAAAAAAGGAAAAGAAGGGGGAAAGGGAAAGAAAAGAGAGGGAGAAAGGAAAAAGGGTGGAAAAAGAAAAAGAAAAAGAAAAAAAGAGGGGAAAGAAAGAAAAGAAGAAAGGGAAAGAAAGAAAGAAAATGTCGCAGTACAAAAAGCACAACAGTCAACAAAATGTTTTGTGATTTTGTGACCGTGCGAAATTTTTATTTTGACCGTGCGAAATCTTTTGACCCTACCTCCCCCCCCCCCCCCCCCCCCAACCCCCACTTACGTGAAAATTCACGAGGTGACTGACTGGGAAAAAAATTGGGCAACCTTTTACGAAAAATTCCGGGACGGAATTATTCTAACCAGGATTTTTTTTGGCTGTGCCCCCCCCCCCCCCCCTGACAACCAACCTCTGTTACGCCCCTGGAAGGGGTGGTGTGTTCTTTTTGCTGATTAAATTTCAAGGTCATCGGAGGTCATTCAAGGTCATCAGGGGTCAAATATGGGGTCAAATAGATCAGTTAGGCCTATCTTGATGGGATTTGGTGGAGGGAAGGAGGGGGGGGGGTGGTGGTTTGTTCTTTTTGCTGATTAAATTTTCAAGGTCACCGGAGGTCATTCAAGGTCACCGGGGTCAAATATAGGGTCAAATTGATCAATAAGCCTATATTGATGAGATTTGGTGGAGGGAAGGGGAGTGGTGTGTTCTTTTTGCTGAATAAATTTTCAAGGTCATCAGAGGTCATTCAAGGTCATTGGGGTCAAATAAGATCCGTAAGGCCTATCTTGATTGGATTTGGTGGAGGGAAGGGGGTGGTGTATTCTTTTTGCTGATTAAATTTTCAAGGTCATCGGAGGTCATTCAAGGTCATCTGGGGTCTTGATGGGATTTGGTGGACGGAAGAGGGATGGTGTGTTCTTTTTGCTGATTAAATTTTCAAGGTCATCAGAGGTCATCTGGGGTCAAAGATCCGTAAGGCCTATCTTGATGGGATTTGGTGGACGGAAGAGGGATGGTGTGTTCGTTTTGCTGATTAATTTTTCGAGGTCATCTGAGGTCATCTGGGGTCAAATAGGATCCGTAAGGCCTATCTTGATGTGATTTGGTGGAGGGAAGGGGGTTGGTGTGGTCTTTATGCTGATTAAATTTCCAAGGTCATCAGAGGTCATCTGGGGTCAAATACGATCCGTAAGGCCTATCTTGATGGGATTTGGTGGACGGAAGAGGGTGTGTGTTCTTTTTGCTGATTAAATTTTTCCAGGTCATCATAAGTCATTTAAGGTCAAATAAGATCCGTAAGGCCTCTCTTGACGGGATTTTGTGGAAGGAAGCTGGATATGGTGTGTTCTTTTTGCTGATTAATTTTACGAGGTCATTCAAGGTCATCTGGGGTCAAATAAGATCCGTAAGGCCTATCTTGATTGAATTTGGTGGAGAAAAGGGGGTGTGGTGTGTTCTTTTTGCTGATTAATTTTTCAAGGTCATTCAAGGTCATCTGGGGTCAAATAAGATCCATAAGGCCTATCTTGATGGGATTTGGTGGAGGGAAGGGGGATGGTGTGTTCTTTTTGCTGATTAAATTTTCAAGGTCATCAGAGGTAATTCAAGGTCAAATATGGGGTCAAATAGATCAGTAGGGCCTATCTTGATGGGACTTGGTGGAGGGAGGGGGGAGTATTCTTTTTGTTGGTTAAATTTTCAAGGTCATTGAAGATCGTCTGGGGTCCCCCTAAAATGTCTTGCCTCCTTTTGCCCCCCCCCCCCCCCCACCCCCCACCCCACCCCCAAATTATGATGCTGGCGCCGCCACTGCATAGTCCAAAGGGGGTGGGGTACCATCTAAACTTTGAAGGGCCATAAAGCGGAAACGATTCGATCGTTTGTGTTCCGCAAAAAAATTAGTACTGGGTAACAGTTGAGCATCCCTTAAGGTATTACATCCCTTGCATTAACTACAATGCATACCTCTGTAACAGTGCTACATTGTATCATATGTTTCATCATCATTTCTTTCAAGTCACTTTTGATGAACAGGCGAGACGCGCCGTTCGAGAACCGCCTTGTTATTTCCAAGACCACCACATTTTCCTAATTAATTTCAATGTGTTCAATAGCATCATACCTGCCTGTGAAGTGCAAGCATCACTCAAATCCTTCGAATTATGAAGCCTAAATTAACATTCGTGGATTTAAATCTCTCTAAACATGGAAGTTTACTTCCATGCTCTAAACAAATCCCTAAATTCAACTTAAAAGCAAGTAACGGCAACTGTAAAGCACGGTTAAGGCAACGGCTAAGGTAACGGCAACGTTGCGAATATTGATTTATCGCGTGGAGTATAAACGGAATTTGTCGCGCGAAAGAAGCGGGGGCGAATTTGACGCGGCGACAAATTCGCGTCCGCTAAATGGAGTATATTTAAATCGGATAAGGCAATACATTCCTCATGCAGTTGATTGGGACATAACAAATGGAGAACTAAAGATCAACTGGACCGTCGTGAACTCATACCGCAGGAACTAGCTGAAACACTTGTGGATGAAGCAGAGTCAGACCCAACTGACGAATAAAGACATTTGGAGGTAGAAGAGGTGGTGTACAAGAGGAGAGGGACTAAGATGAGGAAGATGCGCAAGATAAACTCATGCATTTGATATACATTATAGTTGAATGAAAAGGATGAAGCCGGTGATCTAGAATAGTCATTCATCTGAAGAAGTCTTTGTTTAAATTATGTATGCTTAGTACCACACAATCCTATATAATGGTACATACCAACTGGAGATTATCTCACAAATAAGGTACATTGATGCAAATTTGGCAGCCATCTTGGATGATGCAAAGGCCTTCAATATTCTTACCCCTTGTACAAGAGATCCAGACTCGGTACATCTCAGAAACACCCATTTTGTTTAATAAATTATCTCTTTGAGCATCCATATATAGGCTGGCTATTGATCACGTGTAAGCGACCATTTTGACCAAAGTGCCCTCATTGAATAAAACCAATTTTCACCAAAAAACAGTCCTCAAATTGTTAATTATTACTAATTTATTTCCCAGACTCGCTTACAAAAAATAATTGTTTTATCTTCTGCTTTAGAGTCTACAAGTTAAAGGTATATTATGTGATCTTTCCAGGAAACGCCCTCAACATCGAAAAAAAAATAGAAAGCAGATTTTCTCGCAGATTTACATTTCTGATCACAAATCATGCATACATTCCAAGTTACAGGGCGATACAATTCTTAATTACTTCAAAATCATGGTTTTAGAGTGAAAATAAACTGTCGGGATTCCGACAGTTTATATTTTTCACTCTAAATTCACTCTAAAACCATGATTTTGAGGTAATTAGGAATCGTATCGCAAGTAAATCTACTTTCTAAAAAAAAATCATGAATAGAGGGCGCCCTCTGGAAAATATCACATAATATGCCTTTAAAAAAAAAAGTTTTACGTTTTTTAATCTTTTGACGGCCATTTTAATGATATGGTAGCCATCTTGGAAAATGCAAAAGATGCACAATGTATATGGAAGCCTTATCAAAAAGTATCAGACATGATTCTCTCAATTTTTTCATTGATAAACATGTTTAAAAATCCTTCATTGACGATTAATCCTTGAATACAAAGTATATATTTGGAAAACATCTTAAACATTGATTTCTACTCTTTTGACAGCCATTTTAATAAGATGGCGGCCATTTTGAATAATGTGAAAGAGCCACAGTGTATTTGGAAGCCTTATATAAACAAGAATCAGTCAAGATACTTGCAAAAATTAATCCATTTGATCTCATAGATAACCTAATTAAACCATCCATAGGTGATTTAGTTAGAATTCGATGGCCATTTTGAAAAAAGCGCCTTCGCCGCTTCACCCAGCGACAATATTTTTGCAGACAACATTATTTCATTAGCATTATGGCCTATGTGTAAGGTTGTCAAAAAAGAAATGTCTTGCAAATCCCTGAAAACAAGTTATATATTTTGAAAATTAACATCTTAAAAGTCGATTTTGACTGTTTTGGCGGACATTTTAATAATATGGCACCCATTTTGGAAAATGCAAACGAGCTACAGTATATTTGGAAGTCTTATAAACAGGAACTAGACGTACTTGCAAAAAGAATCCATTTGATCTCATAGATAACCCGTTTCAACCCTGTCCATAGGCGATTTAGCTACAATTCGGCAGCCATTTTTAAAAAAGCGCTCTCACCGTTTCACCCAGCGACGAGATTTTTGCAGACAACCTGATTTCATTAGCCGTATGGGTACCACAGAGGTTTCCAAAAAAAGTTGTCTCACAATCCCTGAATGGGTGCATGATTTCGATCACGTCCCATCGACTATAAGTACTCGTATAGATGACAAATCGATCAGATTTCGTCAAGTCTTATTATGTATAGGCTATTAAATCCTGCATGAAGACAAGAATGATGATCGATAACTCATCATTTAATTCATGTATTTTTATCTCTCTTCTTCCTATATGCAGTATTATTATGTTGGACTTTGTCAATAGCAGAAAAGGATTGTCCACCTGGTTACTACGCAGAGAGACAGAATGAAACTTGCACAGGTAAGCTTATTTAAGGCATATAGTAAAATACAACATGTTTCCCGTCCGGACTTTTTAAAAAAAGGAGGAGGGAGGGTCTTACTATTTACTATTTTCCAATTTTTTGCTATTTTTTTTCAAGATGGCAGACAAGTCGAAAGTGACCAACTAACTGTGTCAGGGACACTCCTAAACAGATTTTCTACTATAGCCTACTTGCCAGAGAAACAAACAAAAAACATCTCAATTCAGTAGGCCTACATAGTGTTTATTATTTGTGCAATAGACGTGCTGCCTGTAAAATGATATACGGTAACACTGTAAAGATTTGTAACTAAATGTTTGCATAAAAATAGGCCTATATTTTTTTCTCTTCAATTTGGGTCAAATAAAATTATAATTGTTGTTTGTAGCCTATGCCTGCCTGTGATCTGGTAAAGAAAGATGTTTGATTTATGAATGATGGATAAAATGCCAAATAGGTTTTGAATGCTATTTAACATAACATGCATAACAGTGCAGTTATAATTTGTTTAACTCAATTTCAAAAATAAACAAAAAATTAAATAAATATATACAAACATTTACAAATCAGTGTTTTATTATGTTACAGTCAACACTTCTCTTCCCCTATTTAATGATTATTTACTGAATTTAGGTATTTGATCGTTGTTTAAAATGAAAATGTTTTTCGAATTAATGAAAGGATTTCTAAATTATTTCAACAAACCAAGATAACAGTGGCGTACCCAGCTTTTGGCCCGACCATAGTTGTACCGACGAAAGGCATGATGTACCGACAATTTTTTTTACAGACTCCCCCCAAAAAATTCGGTAAACTTGCACAATTTTTTTCCCGTGACCAGCTGAAATCTTGATAAGTAGGGGGGGTAGGGATAAAGTTGTCAGCATAAACGGCCGAGAAAAAATAAATCGCATAGTCAAAATCGCAAATCTACCGACGAAGGGTCGTTTTTACCGACTGGGTTATTTCAGGGGGGGCCAGGGCCCCCTTGGGTACGCCACTGCAAGATAATATTATACTTGGGCATGATATAGGTCATTCGAGGAGTTAGGTAGGGGTCAATCGATGCTGTTTAGGTGACCAATTAAAGGTCTGAAAATTTAAAAAAAAAAAATATATATATATATATATATATATATTTTATTTAAAAAAATAAATAAAAAAAATTAAAAAAGGAGGCGGCGGCTAAAACGGAGGCGGTCGGGGAGGAGAAACATGGAACTTTTTTACTAGGCCTAATAACTTTAAGGCTAAATCTTAATATGTTTCTGCAGAAGTGAAGTGATAGAATTTTGGAATGCTCCATCAGGGCGTGGTGGGGGGGGGGGGGGTGTGGTTGACCATTGCACTGTAAGCATGCGCATAATGTTTGACCCCATAATAATGAGTAATAAGCCTTTTTAGATGGTGTGTAATGCGCGCTAGGGGTATCGACCATTTTCAAGAAAAAGGGTACTTATCCTGTCAATAGGTCAGCCCGGTCATCCGGGATACTTTTTACCGTTTGCCGTTGACAACAAACCAAACGTTTTAACTACCTTCGTCCATGTCCATTCGCTCCAGCGCTATGGAACAATCTACCAGAAACAATCCGAAGCATCAAGTTGATCAATCGTTTTAAGACATCTGTGAAAACTTATTTGTTTAACCAATACTACAACTGATTTTTAGAACTTTATTAACTGTATGGTATTTTTGAGTGTATATTTCTTCCGTATTTTATTGCAATTTCTTATATTTCATACTGTGCATAATTTTTAATTTTGTAAATTTTTATTGCTGCTCTCTTTTATCATATTTGTTAGTTGTACGGCGCTCAGAGGCTTTTTGTATTAAGCGCCTAAGAAATGTCTTGTTATTATTATTATGCCCAAGGGATCGCGTCACGCTGTGTAAGAGGCCTTTATTTACCTCTTTGGTTTGTGGTCAACGGCATGTGAAGTCACTCCGGGCCGACCTATATTTTACTCGTTTAGGTCAAATTGGGAGAAAAACACATAAAGACTCACTGCTTTGGCAAATTTTGGTTTCAAAGACTTTTCTCTCTACCCTCCAGAAAGAGTGGCAATCCTGTATTTTAGGGAGATAAATTGATTTGACGGAATAAACCATGGCATATACTTCATGACGAAATGTACAGTCAATTCATGCATGAAGTATACGGTTTATTCCCTCAAATCAATTTCCCCCCCTAAAATACAGGATTTCCAAAATGTACCCCTTCTGCCCCATCATGGGTCACAATTTCACAAATTTACCAAATTGGTAATACCCCCCCCCCCCCCCATACCCTCTTCTCATGTCTTTAGCTCCTTGTGAGTTGTGGCCCCCGCTGGCTATTCTACACTAATATAAGCCTTACAGTGTGTCCCAGAAAACCTTATGTTAATGGTGATCTAATTACTTCACTTTTGTCATATTTGTGAATTGTAATATACCGGGTAGTTAATAATATAATCTTGTTTAAATAACCCTGTGATCAATACAAACAATTAGAGATATTTTGAAATCAGTCCAAGTTCATTTAAATAGGCCTATGTGTACAGTCGCAGCAAAAGGGTGCAGTTGTCTCTACTCTCTCAAAGAAAGGTTTAGAATGATTCAAAATGACATCTTTGTGATTAAGATTGGATATACTGTTTTCTGCTTTTATAAAGAAAATTTCTCTAAAATTGTATTTATTTTCTTTAATTTTCTGTGTGTAATTCCATCAATATCTCAAAATACATTTTACTGACAACCGCACACTTTTGCAGCGACAGTACACATAATATGCTAAAGGGCTGCTTTTCTCAAAACTATTCAAGTCTTTCATTTTAGCACTAGCACTTCCCTTTTAAAGGTTTTTTTTATTAGTGGTTAGAATTATTGCTTTTAATACTTGTAATTACTTTGGATTAGCATTTTGGTAATAATTGTGGGTGTGGATGGATGGATTGTTATAAAGAATCTATATTACAATTAACGTAAGTACACCCCGATTGCCTAAAAATCACACTGATGTCCCTTGACCGCTTGCGCTACCCTCGGAACCAAAATAATCCCTGCACTTCCCCAACGGATTTAAAGTCGGTATAAATATGTAAAAGTTTGTTCATTAACCATTATTTACTAATTAAAACCCTCATGGCTGACGAAATTCTTTTAGTTTTTGCGTAGTTTTATAGTTTTTACGAAATGTTAATTTGTATTTTATACCGGAGACGTCCCCGAACCAGGGTACTTATGACACAGCACAGGCGCATGATTGGGCGTCATTTTGCGTGATGCGTGACGGGTGGATCATCTATATACTAATTTTCGGTTCCCGCGCCTGATTAGATAGTTCAATAATAATTTTGCACTCGCGTCCCTCTTCAACTGAAAAAGCGTGGTAATTGCGCCTCTAATACACGAGCTAATTAGATAGTTCAATACCCGTTTTTTCCCGTTTTCAGACATGCTCAGAAAGGATCACATGTGAAAATCCAAAATGTTGAATTTATTTTACTCGGGTAGCTACTGTTCGGACACAAATTGTGGTTTTCGGAGTGAGTGATGACATATGGTCTTCACCCAAAATATTTTCGTCAGGGATATAGCTACATTTCTGTATATGCGGCTGTTTGTTATTCTTAAAGATCGCATAGTAACAAGCATTTATACGTCTGACAAATAAAAATATTTCACGACATTTTCTAAATGTAAACAAAAACTCTTACACAGATCTTAAAGTGACACTTTCACATTAGTAACATAGATGAATGCGACGTTTGCTAACGATAAAGAAACTGCCAGTACCATGTCAACCGTTTCTGTGTTGTGCTGCGCGACCGCGTTTAACATGGCGCACGCGGTTCGGCGCACACGTATGATGACGCAGACAAAAAGTGTACGCGTTTGTGGCGCAAACTGCACATTGTAACGGAGCAGAGTGAAAGCAGGCAGTCCGTACACTCTTAGAAAAAGGATGCTTCAGGCTTCAGGGGTATCTTGGCTGTCCCGTATGAAACCCTTTATATCACCTTAAAAGGTTCCAAAAAGAACCATTTTGCGGTTCAAAATAGGCAAAATATGGGCAAACATTGGTCTTTCGAACCTCTTAAGGTTCTCTACAGAACCTTTTGGGTCCTTTAAAATCAAAGAACCTTTAAACCATTATACGGGACAGACAAGAACCCCTCTGAAGCACCCTTTTTCTAATAGTGTACCCTAAAAGCCACCTCCTCCTCTCCGCACTTCCCTTACTTGATAATCTGGATATAAGGGGTAAGGGCACATGGGGCATCTGGATAAACGGAACGTGTGGTACATTATCATGATTATTATAGAGTGTCTGGATTATTCAGGGCATCCGTGGTATCTGGATTACGGGTTCACTATAAAACGAGTCTCAAATTACCTGGATATACTACATATGTATGCGCAGGTGGGCCACCTGTGATAACTGGATTTTAAGGGTGTATACACTCAGGTAGTATCTCGGGAGGCTTTATAGAACACAGCAAACATGATAAAGGGACTACATATACTATACGCTAAGGCCCCACATGCCTATTGGAGGAATAATGTATTTAATGTAAATAGGCCAAACAAAACCCGGATGGCACACATTGTGCTCAAGTACAAGCGTGGAATGGTACAAGTGATCTTGATGATCATGATGATAGACTCCGCCGACCATAAAACTAAACGACCGACTATAAAACTATAACGCTCAGAACGTAGGCCTACTGAATTACCTGGATACAGTATGTGCATATGGGCAGTGGCGACACTTGCACCAGCACCATATGTTAAAGGAGGAAAACGGGGTGGCAGGGCAATAAAAGAATCGGGGGAGACATTTAAAATCTAATTTTAAGTAACTTTCAATTTTGACATTAAAATTCAACTTTTTATTATTTGGGGTACAAAATAGGTAGAGACATGCGCTGACAGGAGTATAACTGGGGGTATTAAGAACACGTTGATGGAGTAGGCCTACTCGGATTAAGATCTTGGGTATCTGTATTATTTAAGAGCACATTGGGCCTAGGCTCATGATGTATTAAGGGCACCATGTTACTTACATTATATCAAGGGCACCTTAGTACCTGAATTATTTAAGGACATACTCTTGATTGATATTTATATAAACATTTATAACGCATTGATATTACTGACCTCTGCCTATTGTGATATGACTTTTACTGTCCGCTATCTTCGGCGCCCGCGTTTAATTTACTTGACTATGATAAAGTAAGGGCACCTGGGTATCTCGAGATAACGGCACACTGCAGTGGGCCTACCTTGATTATGTGGTATCCAGTGCATTATTAAGGGCACCTGGGGTAACTGGATTAGGGGGTAGGGCTTAGGCCTATGGGGTCCCTGGATATAATGGGACAACGGGTACCTGCATTACAGGTCTCATGGGAGGCCTACATAGGTATCTGGAAACACAAACGTAGGCCTACCTAGATTAAGGCAATGTATAACCTGGATTATCAAAAGCACCTGCGATATTCGGATTATTTAGGGCCCCTTCTGGATTATGTATACATGTATAGGACATGTTCTTGATATTATTGTATCAAATTTTCTTACGCTTTGTTTACTTATTCCCCGTGAAATCTTCTAGCGGGTCCAGCGCGAAGCGCTGGTGCCCGCTAGTGTCACTAATAGTGGATGCCTTTTGGCTCACAATTTATAGCAACACTGCTCTAAATAAGTATTTAGGTATATAATTATTCTTTGACACTCAGTATCGTATCTGTCTTGGTGGCCGACTGGATAGGCGTGTCGCATGTAGCTCTTACTGAACAGCATACGTGTACACAGTGAGATCGCATCCCGGAGATCAAATCCCACTGTCGGCACATTCTCCTCTGTCTCTATTTTTGTATAACTATGACGTTGTTTTATGAATTGAACATTGGAAATTTAATTTATACTTTAGAAATGCCCTTTTTTTCTCTGAAATATGATATTTGAATTATTTTTTATAATTGCATTTTAACTTAAGAGAAATGTACGGCTTTTCAAGAAGCAAGAAAATACGCAGACGGGACCGATGTTTTCAACCCGGCGGACGAAGTTGTATGTATGGGCATGGGGTTAAATATCGAATATAGTCTGAAATCGGGGTAATAAAGAGATATTAATAAATTATAATTTTGTAATGAATGCTAATTTGCAATATGAACAGGGGCGTAACTAGGTGGTTTTTTTTTGTGGGGGGGCATCAGGGGTGGATGGCCTCTGACTGGGAGGCACATCCAGTGGCGGCGCCAGCATTACAACTAAAAGTGGTGGACAAACGGGGGGGAAAGATACATTTGAGGTGGGAAATGCGCGCGTAGCGTGCAAAAATGTGTGCCTTTTAATATCATAATTACCTAAAATGTGTGCCTTTTAATATCATAATTACCTAAAATTAGCTTAATTTGGTCTAAAAGTAGGCCTAGGTATTTCAGACCATTTTAAAAGTCAAGCCACTGGGCAAATTAGATGTACTGCACTGTCATGGGTAACATTGTATTTTGTCATATTTCATTTGGGGGCATCGGGGGGGGGGGGGGGGGCATGGCTTCTGACTGGGGGCCTACGCCACTGAATATATGAACAACGTTTTATGGGCGGCCATTGGGGTTTTAAAGTATTGAATATAGTCTAAAATCGGGGTAAAGAGTAAAGAGATATTAATAAATTATAACTATATTCAATAAATCTAATTTATACTATGCAAATGCTTTTTCCCTCTGAAATATGATATTTGAATTAATTGCAATTTAATATTAGAGAAATGTACGGCTTTCACGAAGCACGGCACGGCGACAAATCTTAATTTATTCATCTCTTACAATTGCAAGACTATATTCAATAAATTTAATTTATACTGTACAAATGCTTTTTTTCCTCTGAAATATGATATTTGCGACAAAAAATTATCATAATTTATTCATCTCTTACAAATTACAAGACTATATTCAATACATTTAATTTGCAGCAAGTGACCAGGAGTCTTGCAACAATGATTTTTAGTCAGTTTTTTCCCCCTCTGAAATATGATATTGGAATTAATTTAACATTAGAGAAATGTACGGCTTTTCAAGAAGACGACGCGGATCCCGACAGGTTCTTTTTTGTGTTGCTGGTGTGTTCTTACGATACCAGCAGCAAGCTTGGAATAAGTAGAATGAACGGCAAGTGACCAGGACTCAGGAGTCTTGCAACAACAATTTCTTACTATTTTTTCTACTTTTTTAAAAATAAATACTGTTGTTTCACAGAAATATATTTCGGTGTGTTTTCCTCGGTCTCAGTGTGTTTTCCTGGTCCACGGCGCGGCGACGACGCGGATCCCGGCGGTTTTTTGTGTGTTGTCGGTGTGCTCTTACGACACCAGCAAGCTTGGAATAAGTAGAATAAGCAGCAAGTGACCAGGAGTCTTGCAACAATGATTTTGTACTCAGTTTTTTTACTATTTTTAATAAATACTGGTGTTCTACAAATATGTTTCGGTGTGTTTTCCTCGGTTTCAGTGTGTTTTCCTGGTCCATGTTCAGGTATAGTAATAGATCTTTTCAACATGGCGCCCTCTGTCGTCATTTTTAACCCCCTAATGCGTATCATTTTACAGTTCTATTTCTGCCAATAAAACGGGAATACCAGCCAAGTTGATCTTTACTAGCACTAGCAGTAATTAGTACTAATTACCCCATACTCGATTTCAAACGATTGGTGTATATTTTGCCGTTTCTGCATGATGTAGTACATGCTTTGTTATCAATTTCCAGCTCATTTTCATTGCTTTTGCGCACGCACACATTACATGTGGGTTGTTCGGCACACAAACTATCTTTTAAAAATACATTTTGACAACATTACATATGATACCTGTACACTACTTCAACATACAATACAAACGTGTACACATGTAATTAGTGTACTAAGGTCCCAATCCTGCACCAAATCTATGGTGTATTACAATGAATTGTATTCTATTGTATAGTGACATTACGTCCTTTATCACTTGCTTACGGTTATCGTGGTGTTTAGAATCACCCCACGTCCCCTATTTGTTCAAAACGTGGGCATAGACTTACAAGTATGCATGTCCCATATGGCAAACCTGAGAAAAAACAATTCGCCTGTTGCCATTGATGTACATAATTGTAGCCTACAAATTGACATGACGACAAATTATACCCCATATTAGGCCCCTTGCAATTAAATGTGAGTTTACTGTTGTGTTTTTGAAAAGCAGGACGAGGTGACTATTTAATATTAATATTGTAATATTTTGTGGTAAAGTCACCTGATTTAATATTGCCGGCGTTGTTAACTATTATCCAAGGTTCAAATACAATTCAGATGCTGTTAATTATGTCCTACCAGCACCTACTGCCTTGGCTTTGCATTTTGTTTCTTTTATAAAGGAGTCTACTCATATTTGCATCCCTATTTTGAATATTAATGAGATATTCGATCAATGTTTGTAATTTTTTGTTTCTCGTTACGCTAGCTCGGAGAATTTTAAAGATCGTAAACAAACCTGAAATATTACCCAGAATGCACTAGGAAACTCCAAAGAAGGTTTAGATGTGACGTCATGCGCTGAAGCGATTGCGCAGTAATCAATTGCCGTGCCTACGAAGTTGCTTCAAATGCATACATTTCAATACAAAGCGCCAGTTGCAAGTTTCGTGCAGAGTTTTTTACTTCCCAGAAATGTTTTTCCAACCCGGAAGTATTGCAATGCGGCTCATCGGCTAATTTATCGTCAGAAAAGTGTTAAAAAGCTCATGAAATAATTAAATATTTTAAAAATATTACATATATCACGCGGGTGACTTTTGGACGCGCGCGGGCAACAGTAAACTCACATTTAATTGCAAGGGGCCTTATATTAAGTTATAGAATAAAAGATGTAAATCAGTGGCATAACATCCAGGAGTGGGAAAGTCTTCCCCGTGCACGCCTGACCGTCGTACTGAGTCAACAAAGTTAAAACAACACAATTAAGGGACATTAACGAGTGTCATCCCATCTCCACCCTCAAAAAAATGCAGTAATTCTCAAAAACAAAACAAAATTAAGCACCCAGGTTCACTCATCAAACCCAAAATATTAACCGCCCAGGTTTACTCATCTAGCGGGATTCGCGCGAAGCGCGGGTGCCCGCTAGTTAAGATCAAACTCTGATAGCACAAAAATAGAAATTGTTTGCTTATCCTTCACCCACTCAATTTGTTGTAATTGAGTTAGAGGTACTGTAAAACAAGTTAATTTCGCGAGCAATTTAATTTCAAGAATTTCCCGAGAGGCTCAAATTCGCGAAATTATATTGTAGCGAATTGATGTGTGTGAAGATGACAGTAGTGGTAGAAATTTTGAATTCGCAAAATTAAGTTACCGCGAAAAAAGTGATGATTAGCAATTAGCGGGAAAAAAATGCCGCGAAATTAACTTGTTTTACAGTATTTTATATCTTTGAGATCTTTGACATTTGAACTTTGTAAAATTGTAAGGTTTTTCTTTGCTTGGATTTTACTATACTTTCAGAAAATCAAAAGAGGCCCAACTAAGTGAAAAGTGGTAAAATATTCTCTTGCACCATATTATGTAAGCCTTTTAAAAATAATAAGTGCCAAGGATTTGAAAAATATAGGTAAAATTTTTGGCCCAAGAGTACACAAATGCTGTGTTTGTCAATGGCCCTGTATTTAATATCAAAATGTAAAAATGGGGCAGGCAACCACAACCAGGCACGGATACAGTGGGGAGGGGGGGGGGGGGGGGGTCAACGGTCCCCCCACCCCACCCCCCCCCCCCCAAAAAAAAAAAAAAGGAAAAGAAGAAAAAAAGAAAAAGAAAGAGAAAGAAATGAAGAAGAGGGAACAAAAGAAAAAGAGAAGGGGGATATGATGAAAAGGCGGGCGGGGAGGCATGCGAGGGACATAAGAACGTTTGGATTTTGCGGGACGTCGGTCGGGATATATAGGTCTACGCGTGCGTTGATGAGAAATGTGATATGTTTGGAGGTAACTAGTACAACTATAGCTCTTAATGATTCGATGCTTTTTGTCTCGCCTGATGTAATCAGAAAGAGACTATGTTATCACTATTTCTGTCCGGCGTCCGCCGTATGCCGTCCGCCGTCCGCCGTCAGCCGTGTGCTAAGAAATACCTTTGTGACGCGATATCTGGAGATCCGTAAGACCTATCGTGATGGGACTTGGTGGAGGGAAGGGGGGTGGTGCGTTCTGTTGCTGATTGATTTTTCAAGGTCATCGGGGGTCATACAAGGTCATCGGGGTCAAATATGCTTAAAACTTTTGAGACGCGTTGTGACGCGATATCTAGAGATCCGTAAGGCCTATCTTGATGGGACTTGATGTCAGGGAAGGGGGTGGGGTGTTCTTTTGCTGATTAGATTTTCAAGGTCATCAGAGGTCATTCAAGGTCATCCGGGTCAAATATGGGGTCAAATAAGATCCGTAAGGCCGATCTTGATGGGATTTGGTGGAGGGAAGGGGGTGGCGTGTTCTTTTTGCTGATTACATTTTCAAGGTCATCGGAGGTCATTCAAGGTCATCGGGGGTCAAATATGGGGTCAAATAGATCAGTAAGGCCTATCTTGATGGGATTTGGTGGAGGGAAGGGGGGTGGTGTGTTCTTTTTGCTGATTAAATTTTCAAGGTCACCAGAGGTCATCGGGGTCAAATATGGGGTCAAATAGATCAGTAAGGCCTATATTGATGAGATTTGGTGGAGGGAAGGGGAGTGGTGTGTTCTTTTTGCTGAATAAAATTTCAAGGTCATCCGAGGTCATTCAAGGTCATCAGGGGTCAAATAAGATCCATAAGGCCTATCTTGATTGGATTTGGTGGAGGGAAGGGGGATGGTGTGTTCTTTTTGTTCTTAATTTTTCGGGGTCATCAGGGGTCAAATATGGGGTCAAATAGATCAGTAAGGCCTATCTTGATGGGATTTGGTGGAGGGAAGGGGGGTGGTGTGTTCTTTTTGTTGATTAATTTTTCGGGGTCATCGGGTGTCAAATATGGGGTCAAATAGATCAGTAAGGCCTATCTTGATGGGATTTGGTGGACGGAAGAGGGATGGTGTGTTCTTTTTGTTGATTAATTTTTCGGGGTCATTGGGGGTCAAATATGGGGTCAAATAGATCAGTAAGGCCTATCTTGATGGGATTTGGTGGAGGGAAGGGGGGTGGTGTGTTCTTTTTGTTGATTAATTTTTCGGGGTCATTGGGGGTCAAATATGGGGTCAAATAGATCAGTAAGGCCTATCTTGATGGGATTTGGTGGAGGGAAGGGGGGTGGTGTGTTCTTTTTGTTGATTAATTTTTCGGGGTCATCAGGGGTCAAATATGGGGTCAAATAGATCAGTAAGGCCTATCTTGATGGGATTTGGTGGAGGGAAGGGGGGTGGTGTGTTCTTTTTGTTGATTAATTTTTCGGGGTCATCAGGGGTCAAATATGGGGTCAAATAGATCAGTAAGGCCTATCTTGATGGGATTTGGTGGACGGAAGAGGGATGGTGTGTTCTTTTTGTTGATTAATTTTTCGGGGTCATTGGGGGTCAAATATGGGGTCAAATAGATCAGTAAGGCCTATCTTGATGGGATTTGGTGGAGGGAAGAGGGGTGGTGTGTTCTTTTTGTTGATTAATTTTTCGGGGTCATCGGGGGTCAAATATGGGGTCAAATAGATCAGTAAGGCCTATCTTGATGGGATTTGGTGGACGGAAGAGGGATGGTGTGTTCTTTTTGTTGATTAATTTTTCGGGGTCATCGAGGGTCAAATATGGGGTCAAATAGATCAGTAAGGCCTATCTTGATGGGATTTGGTGGAGGGAAGGGGGGTGGTGTGTTCTTTTTGTTGCTTAATTTTTCGGGGTCATCAGGGGTCAAATATGGGGTCAAATAGATCAGTAAGGCCTATCTTGATGGGCTTTGGTGGAGGGAAGGGGGGTGGTGTGTTCTTTTTTTTGATTAATTTTTCGGGGTCATCGGGGGTCAAATATGGGGTCAAATAGATCAGTAAGGCCTATCTTGAGGCCCTACTGGCCTATCTTAAGGCCTATCTTAAGGCCCTACTGAAATTAAATTTTTCAAGGTATTACATCCCTTGCATTAACTACAATGCATACCTCTGTGACAGTGCTACATTGTATCATTTGTTTCATCATCATTTCTTTCAAGTCACTTTTGATGAAAAGGCGAGACGCGCCGTTCGAGAACCGCCTTGTTTAAACCTAAAGTTTTTCTGCAGAACAATTTTAAATCAAGAATACACAGGCTGTCCTAAAATAATTAGTACCCATCGATGCCCAAAGTTCAATAATTATTTTCATCATCAAAATCAATGAGATCAGATCCATTGTTTTTCATTATATTTGATATACTGGACCCTTTCATTAGAGTTTGAGATCATGAATATCGGACTTATTTAACTGAAGCTACACTCCATTGTGTAAGACATGGTGATTTCACCTTTTTGGTAAAGTGCAAACAAATGTGTGTGTAAACAGCTTTTTTGAAAGAAACAAATACATTCTCTTAATCTCTTGTCTGCTATAGTCTATCCATCTGAGAGCGATCTTTGGTGCTCGGATGGGCTGGGGAGATGAGTAAAAATAAGATGTGCTGTCTTCTGGCGTATATTTGCTAGTTGTCGAAGGATCCCATTTTATTCCAACCTCCGGTCGAACCTCATCTATAATGTGAATTGAAACAACTAAGCTGCCTTATGCAGCAAACACACACAACACTGTTCCAATGCATATTATTCTCATCATATGCACATAGCAGCTATGTCTAGTGTACCATTCAAAGAGAGACAAATATCGAACCATTTGCGTATTATCTGAAATCAAAAGGCTTTGAAATCGTCACCTGTGATTTCGGCCTATGAATATAATCACAAAGCTGAAAAAGATCGAAAGTGATGGACTTTGAACATTTACCATAATCGTCACCTGTGATTTCGGCATATGAATAGAATCACAAAGCTGAAAAAGATCGAAAGTAATGGACTTTTAACATTTAGCATATTGTAGGAGGCCACATTTAATTTTTATTTGCTATCTTGTAATGTTTCCAACAGTAAATAATGTATATTTTCACTCGGATTGGTCGGGCTTATAGTAAGATAAAATGGTTGTAAAATGATACGAATCTCCGTATCCCTATGTTCTGTCTGCATGTCCGAATCAATCACATTTCCTTGTAAAGTATAGAAAGAAACAAATACGCTTACAATGATATGGTATCAATATTGAAAGGTATGATTTTCATATTCAAACAAATATTATACAATTTGAACGTTGACAAACTAAATAAAGTTTATTTTCTGACTTATAAAATGAAAGGTTGTCTTTATCGGGGTCTATCACTCTACATGTACCTGTTCGTAGAGGCCTGTAGTAACAGTAGGTGGGTAACATAATTGTCTTTTATTATGGCCGTTTTTCACTCTACTGATTCCATCGATATTTTCGTCAGAAAATAGCCTCCTCTCCCAGTTAATGGAACGGCTGGGTCACGTGGTTGGAAGATCGGTCTCAGATGGATAGACTATAATATCTGTGCTTCCTTTCTATTTTAAACTGTTGTTGTATTATATGGTTGTTCAAATCATTTATAATTCTTCATTTTGATTCAACTTGAAGAGTAAAAATGGATCGTCACGCATGAGCGACCCCAAGCTTTGTTTCTATATTAGCTAGTTTTGAGGCTAAATTAAATAGGTAAAGACGTGGTCATGATTAATTAGCAGTGGCTTAATTTTTTTCATATTTGGGATGCAATTTCTTACAAACTTGGTAAAAATGATACAGTCCCTTACAGTTTAACCTCACAAATCCATTCTCTAATGTGAAAATGAAATCCAAGCCCACTGCTAATTCACCAAATACCACTTAAAGTCCCTAAACACTTGTTAAATAAAACAATGCATGGGTCACTCAAGTGTGACGAACTTGTTTTACCCTTCAAATTAAATTAAAGGGAAGAATTGTCAATGATTTGAACAACCATAACTAATAACAGTTACAACAGAAAGACATTATTAGTAGACATTAGACAAGAGATTATGAGAATACATGTACATGTGTTTCTTTCAACCAAGCTGTAATAACACACACATTTTTAGCACTTTGTCAAAAAGGTGAAATCACCATGTCTTACATATTAATGGAGTGTATGTATTTTGAGTTTGATAAATCAGTGACAGTCACTGGATAAATCCGATATTCATGATCTAAAATTCTGATGAAAGGGTACAGTATGACAGAGATAATAAAATCCCATTGATTTTGATGATGAAAAAAATCAATGAACTTTGGGCATCGATGGGTACTAATCATTTTGGGACAGCCTGTATATATATCAGTATATATACACAACTCCTTTCTCGCATATAAAAAGCCAATATTGATTGGAAATAAAGTGATGGCTTTTCAATAAAATATCGGTCGAAAGTACACACCAAATCTCAAAATTGAACAAATTTCCAATTCTGATGGGGGCATCCCCTCAGACTCCTCCCTGTCCACGCTTTTCAACCATCTATATTTAAAAATCAAGAAAATATCAGTATAAGGACTATAAGCTCAACTTCTTTCTTGCATTGATAAAAACCAAAATATTGATCGGAAATGAAAAGGTGGCTTTTCAATAAAATATTGCACAAAAGTATGACACCAGATTGCACCAAATGGGTTTGAAAATTGAACACATTTCCACTTGAGAGGGGGGGCACATCCACCCTCACACTCCTGTTCGCAGCGGTGCTGTGTACCACTTTGGTTACACTTTTGAAAATATTTAAATATTGGGCGCCCCTACACAATTTCTGGATCCGCGCCTGACCACAACTCTAAGTACAAAATACAGGAAACAGTTAAACAAAATACCATAAATTCTAAATGATTGTGAATCATGATCCTATGCCTCAAGTCATAAATAACAATTTATGAAAATCTTGTAATTCATGGTTTAAACCTCAAAAGCTTAGAATAGGGACAATTAGATCCTTATCAAACATAAAACGGAAATGATTACCAAAGTGTGCAACTGTGTGGTTACACATAGGCACAGGTTGAAAATAAAATACGGAAAGTTAACTATTTATTACTTAATAAATCGTTGCAATTTTGGTGAGAGAATCTTTGTGAGAATGGATTCTCGGATTGTGTTGAAATGATGGGCCACAGAGCAATGACACTGACAGTGTTAGGTTGTTTCAAAGAGGGGTGGTTTCAAATCAGATAGCCTATGTTGAGTTTATTTTCGGAGAGTGGGTTATATTTATATCAGAGTTTTGCACTATTCGTTTTGAAAATAAGGTGCAAGTTGGGGGAAGGACTAAAAGCTCAAGGCTTGGGTAATTTATATATACCTTTGCCCCCTGGCACTGGCACAGAGCTAGGTAGACCAGGCTAAAAGTGAGCTAGGTATCACTTGGAGGCGTTCTTTATCTCATGTGGTTTTTCTAGACCAGAATTTCATGAGGAATAAGAATATCTTTGGTAATCAGCCCAAATCCTGAACGCGCCCCCAGGAGACACCAAAATCCAAAATGGCCGCCATACAGGGGCCCCAAAATTCAAATGGCTTCAATTAAGTTAAAAAACATACCAAATTGTTCGGCTGAGCACAAGGATTCCGAAAATGTATAGTTTGCCCCACTTCCGATGTTTGGTTAACGAGTTATCGGGCAAAACGTAAAAAGGTCGTTGACCTTTGCATATGGGGTCAAAACTTAAACGTGCTCCGATTTTGAAAAACAATATCTCAAATTGCTCGTATGATTACAAGGATTCCAAAAATGGTAGTTTTTACCATCTAGAGTGTCTGTGGTACCTTATCAAGGGGTCAGAAGGTCAGGTTCCGTATAGGTCAATATGTAACCTGACCTTTTGACCCTTTATAAGGTACCACAGACACGCTAGATGGTAAAAACTACCATTTTTGGAATCCTTGTGATCATACGAGCAATTTGAGATATTGTTTTTCAAAATCGGAGCACGTTTAAATTTTGACCCCATATGCAAAGGTCAACGACCTTTTAACGTTTTGCCCGACAACTCGTTAACCAAACATCGGAAGTGGGACAAACTATACATTTTTGGAATCCTTGTGCTCAGCCGAACAATTTGGTATGTTTTTTAACTTAATTGAAGCCATTTGAATTTTGGGGCCCTGTATGGCGGCCATTTTGGATTTTGCTGTCTCCTAGGGGCGCGTTCAGGATTTGGGCTGATTACCAAAGATATTCTTATTCCTCATGAAATTCTGGTCTAGAAAAACCACATGAGATAAAGAACGCCTCCAAGTGATACCTAGCTCACTTTTAGCCTGGTCTAAGGGTCATTATTTGGAGGATGGGCAAAATGATACATTCACTCAAAGATGACTCACTTGTTCATGTTTCAAAACATTGAATTCTACATTGATCAACATGTGACTCATTCAATCTGATGTAACAATAGTAAATAATTTTGTTCATTGACTAATAAATAACCTAAAAAGCCTGAGTTTGTTGAACTCTTATAATAAAGGACCCTGAGGTAACTAGAGCATGTATGGGATCAGGTTTAATTTAATTATACCAATTTAATGAATGAGTAAATATGCATAAACAAATCATTGCACACATCGGTATTAATCTCATTTGGTTTCACCTGTCAGCTTTTGTTTGTTGCAGGGGGAGGGGGCTCACTTTAAACCACCTTACAATGAGCTAGTTATAGTAAGAGTATCTCTGAATTGAGCTACAACAATCATGGAAAAAAGTCTTTGGAACATGTTGCACGTTTGGGACATTTTGTGCAGATTTTGTTCCTGATTTTTAAAATGACATTCATTTTGGTATGATCTGAAGAGGACATCTTAAACAACAAGTTTCCCTTCCACAAACCCCATCCATCAATATTGGGATACCTTGAATAACTGCTGAAGACATTGGTATTTGGAATCCAGTAATCCACAAAGATCAGCATGATCAGTAGGCCAAAGAGCCAAATTAGAGGATGGTGAAAAGGGGGTCTTTTACTGTAGGGTAGCACATATACATGTTAACAGGGCTGCAATTTCAGATTTTTTTCAACTTTCAATTAAGCAACTTACAAAAATACCTGCCCTACAGAAATTCTACCAGCCAGTGTAACTCACTTAAAGGGACATTAAGTGGTGTTGAAAATTTTAAATGTTTAAAAATTCACTTCAGAATTCAAGATGAACATTAAAAATTGCCATTATTGTTCTTTCTACTAACAAAAACACAGCAAAACTTGATTAAAACAATATCATCGCTATTTATTGAAAAACGCCCTCTATGCAAATATGGTTCGCGTTATGTATCACGCGTACTGCAGGGGGATACTGTCGGACGTAAAATGCTCGTCCCGCGGGACGAGCATTTTTGAATCGACGTTTTCTTGTACAAAGAGAGCTGATTTTTCTTAATCCTTATAGGTGTAAGTTCATACATGTAATACAATTATAAAAATAAACTAATCTCAGTTTTTATCATAATTGAGGGCGCTGCCTCCAACACATCTCTTAGTGTCCCTTTAATGTACTGTGAGTTTGAACAATTTTACCTGCCAGTCGGTTTGGTACTTTTGCATCTTCAGCTGGCCAATGCAAAAAATACCCGCTATGGGCAGGCAGGCGGGTGCTATTTCCAGGCCTGTACATGTATGACTTTGGAATAATGGTGCCACCCCTGAGCTTATGTTTTGTTGCATTTCATATGGACCCACACGGCCAAACAAATGCCCCACACATTGCTGAACAGTGTGTGTTGCTTGTCAAATGGACAAAACAATATAAGATTGTTTTGAATCTGAAACTGCAGCTTAATTAGAAGTGGTTTGAGGTGTTTTCTTTTTAATTTAAATTTTATTTTGTATTTGCTCAGATCGGCTGACATATTTTGTTAATTAATGTTAATTAATTGCCAATGGCCATTTTTAAATGGGAATTTGGTGCTTCAGTGGAAATTTTGTGCAATCCCCAAAATGCACCACTGGCTAACAACACCTTTTTATCCCTTTGTAATGCACTTATCAATTGCATCCCCGGACCAGGGGATAGCGGGGATTAGGGCCGGGACGTACAAATTGCCCATGTGACGTCCCGGGTACAATCGTGTACGGTCCCCGCAGGGCCGGGCACCATTTTTTGTACGTCCCCGCTAGTCCCGGCCCCCCTTGGCCGGGACAAAGTGTACAGTCCCGGGCCACCCATTTCCCAGGACAAAGTATTCACCCGGCTACAGTCCCAAGGCCGCTTATTTCTTTCTGCAACCATAACGGAATGCATTTCTATGTATTCTCTATGTGTTATTAGGCTTATTCCGTCAAGCGCATCGCATCTCTAGCTTATTTATAGCAAGCGCCCGGGGTGTACATTTGTGTACCTTAGCGTACGTCCCCGCTACACGCCCCGGCTAGCGGGAGCACAGTTTGTACGTCCGCGTACACTCCCCCGCATAGCCGGGCATCATTTTTTGTACACTCGTGTACGGTCCCCGCATGGTCCCCGCCATGCCCCGGGTCCCCGGGGGCCAGGCTTGCAATTGATAAGTGCATAATCATGTCAATGAGCGTGTGTGCGGGGGTGCGTCCGTATGTGTATGCCTTTTGGTTAGCCTTTTTTCCGAATGCTGTATCTTTTGAACGGATGGACGGATTGACTTCAAACCTTCAGTGAAAGGTAGGCCATGGTCAAAAGCTGTGGCTGTGTCTAATTTGCATGGTCATCTGAGGTCAAAGGTCATCCAGGGGTCAAATTGTAAAAGTTGCCCGATTGACTTCAAACTTGAAGAAAAGACACATGAACACCAGGTGAACATGTCTAAAATGAATTAGAGGTCATCCGAGGTCAACGGTTATTACAGGTCATCAAAGGTCACAGGTCAACAAGGGGTTATATCGTGCAATGAACGTCAAAGGTCAACAAGGGGTTAAATCGTGCAATGAACACGCGGGGGGAACATGTCAAAAAATAATTAGAGGTCATCTGAGGTCAAAGGTCATCCAGGGGTCAACTCATAAAAGTTGTCTGATTGACTTCAAACTTGGAGAAAAGAAACATGAACACCGGGTGAACATGTCTAACATTAATAATAGGTCATCCGAGGTGGTCAAAGGTCATTCAGGGGTCAAATCGTATAAGTTGCCCGATTGACTTCAAACTTGGAGAAAAGAAATATGAACACCGGGTGAACATGTCTCAAATTAATTAGAGGTCATCTGAGGTCAACGGTCATTAGAGGTAATCCTAGGTCAAAGGTCAACAAGGGGTTAAATCGTGCAATGGAAAACGGGGGAACATGTCAAAAAATAATTAGAGGTCCTCCGAGGTCATCTGATGTCAAAGGGCATCCAGAGGTCAAATCGTAAAAGTTGCCAGATTGACGTCAAACTTGAAGAAAAGAAACATGAACACCTGGGGAACAAGACCCCTATGTGACCTTTGACCTCAT
Organism: Ophiura sarsii; assembly: GCA_035610835.1. Taxonomy (NCBI): domain Eukaryota; kingdom Metazoa; phylum Echinodermata; class Ophiuroidea; order Amphilepidida; family Ophiuridae; genus Ophiura; species Ophiura sarsii. The sequence continues at coordinate 58,560,795 of CM069452.1, forward strand.
TTAGTTGATCTCCCAGCCAGGGGGATTCGCAAGTCTTGAACTCTGATAGGCGTCTCAGGCCTAATTCTTACCACCATAATAGAGAGGAAGAGCATATGGGTCGAAACCCTTCAACAACCCTATTTGGGTCCTATATGGGCTATAATCTAGGCCCCACATGGGTTTCCATTCTGGGGCCCACTTATTTTTGTCGCCATGGATTCAAATGGGTCATAAAAGGGAAAGGCAACTGGGATCCAGGTGGGTAACTAATGGGCCCCAATGAGATCCAATGTGTGATTTACATGGGTTTATTTAGGGCCAAATCAGGGTTTTAAATGGGCTTGCCCTTATGGGCAACCTATATTAGGTTATTGATAATTGAATTATTTACCTGAATAAATGACTGGCAATTGGAAGAACAATTCAGTCATTTGGCTTTTTATTGATATTCTCCAACAAAATTGTTCATATGGGCGGCTATATCAAATGTTTTGATGTTGAATCATGATAAGTCCATAGTTGAACCAGGGAGGTTGAACCAGGGGCGGATCCAGGGGGGTGCTGCGGTGGCTGCAGCACCCCGGGGTATGAAGAAGAAAAAAGAAAAAAAGGGGAGAAAGAAAAAGGAAAGGGGGAAAAGGAAAGGAGACAAAAAAGGAAAGATAAGAGAAGAAAAGGAAACGGAAAAGAAAGGCAATATTGGGGCTATGAACAAGAAAAGGGCCTGATCAATTGCATTTTTTGGGGATCGTCTTTTCACAGCACCCCGGGGTTGGCTGTATAGTAACAAGTAAATGAACTATTGCCGTTTTATTTTAATCTTACTATAATTTGTCTTATGTTGAGAGTATGTATGTATGTATCCATAAAAGGCTCTCTCAGTTTGCAACTAAACGCCGTGAACTTTGCACTGATAAAAGATAATTATAATGTGAGTGTTATAAGCTATAAATGGCTGAAAACCGTACAGAATTGACCGAGATATGAGTAAAAAACCATGAAAATCCATGGATACGGGCCGTGTTTGTTTTGTTTATCTTCATGCGTACTGCAACCATGCATTCGGCGCCTAACGCATAACGCGGCGTAGTGCGCCATGTAAAATAAACGCTCACACGCACTGCGCGCGGGCGGACAAATATGGAGAAATACGCTGCGCTACTGGAGTTGATTAATTTAGGCCTTGAAGGTGTATTAAGCACGGGGCGGGCAGGAACGGCGGTAGGGGCGGGGACGGCGGATGAAGGATGGGAGGGGGAGGGCGGGCGGGGAGAGGGAGACCATGAAGAATTGAGGTTTGGGAGGCAGGCGGTTACTGAAGAACGCTATACGGGAGTTGGTTAATTTAGGCCAAGTGATGGAACTGTAGGTCTTGGAGTTGAGATATGCCACAGGCGGAACGGGCGGGGGCGGTGACGAATGGGTTTTTTGTGTAGTGATATGATGTGGTTTGGGAGGCAGGGGGTTAATGGAGAAATTTGATGCTAAATTGCCTAACGGATATGCCACTGGGCGGCGGGGCGGGGGCAGGGCGGGGGAGTGATGAATGGAGATGGGGTACGGGAGATGGTTAATGTTTAGGCCTTGGAGTTGAAATATGCCACGGGGCGTGGCCGGGCGGGGGATCTTTTTTATTTTTTTAATTGAAATATGAACACTTTTGAATTAGGCCCTAAAACAAAACCTTTTGATTTAAAACAAAAATGTTTTAAATATTGTTCTATTCCTATGTGTATCGTTATAAATTTTCCAACACTTATGTGTCGTTTCATTTTGTAGGTGTTCTATCTGGTAGGCCCTACTCCCTAGCGGGAGAGCCCGTCTGAAGGACGGGCGTTCCGCTAGTTATTATAATTCACAGAAAAAAATGATTTGTACACTTTTAACCTCCATTTATGTTTAACTAAATGAATAACGTAATTTATGACAAATTTAAAAGGAAAACAAAAAGAGCGGCCGATCCGGCCAGGCTCGAACTCACATAAAATGTTACAACAATTATTGTGAGACCAAAAGGCCCTAAAACTACCTGGCCACCAGACTAGATGCAAAAACTTGTGTGTAGAATTAGTTATATACCAAACAGGATAGTAATCACGAATAGAAATGACAAAGATTTACCTGGCCACCATACTAGATGCAAAAACTTGTGTGTATAATTAGTTATATACCAAACAGGATAGTAATCACGACCACGAAATGACAAAGATTTTACAAAACTCTACCATTTGTTTTATATTATTCAAACCATTTCTCCACAATTGTAAAAACATATGTGTTTATATTTTCAGATCAAGATCTCATTTATATTATACCGGGGGGGGGGGGGGGGGGGGGGGGGGGGGGGGGCTTTGGGGGCTCAAGCCCCCCGGGTCCACAGAGGGGAAAAAAGAAAGAAAGAGGGGAAAGAGAGGAGGGGGAGGGGGAGTGGAGGAGGGGAGAGAAGGGATGAGGAGGGGAGGGAAAAGGAGAGGCCGGGAGCTTTTATTAGTGTCTCTCACTTTATCTCTACGTCTCTGAACCATGTGAGTGTTTTATAACAAAAGTAAATATTGATAGCAAGGAGAGTTTTAGGTCATCCAGGCAAGTTAAAACCCAACAGCTTGGTCCCCGCAAACAGCATTCCCAAACCACCAGTGGTGTAACAAGGTGGACTGCCCCCCCCCCCCCCCCCCCCCACCCCCCATTGGCAAAAGAGTAAAAAATAAAAAGGAAGAAAATTAAGGAGGAAGGGTAACGAGCATAGACAGTGCAAGCGGGGAGGGGGAGGGGGCACGCCCCCCATAATTGTCACCGTGGGGACAATGCCCCCTCAAAAAAAGCCATTTTTTTGCGCGAATTACTTTCAACGTTTAATTATTCAAGCTTAAAAACGTGGTTTCAGGAACGTTTTCTGGACCATTTTAGTGAAAAAATTAGACATTTTTGCGCGTTTTGCACAAGTTAAATTTCAATGTTTCTTTATTCAAGTTATAAAAAGATGGCTTACGGAACGTTTTTCTGGACCATTTTAGTTTAAAAAACTGACAGCTTGTACGCGTAAATTATGAAGTGAAGGCTTTTCAATAAAATATTGGTCAAAAGTACACACCAAATCGCACCAAATGGGTTCGAAAATTGAAGAAAAAAATTACGTTACTGCGTAAATGGGTTCGAAAATTGAAGAAAAAAATTACGTTACTGCGGATAGCGGTGCTTCGCACCGCTTTGATTAGTCAATCATGCATACTCAATGAAATTTATTTTTAAGCCCCCTGCATAAAAAAATCCTGCGCAGGCCTATATACAGGCATCTGGGTACAAAAATACGGGTACAAAAATACTGACTTTAAATAAACAAAAAGTGGTTAGGGTACTTTTAGGTGACCCATTGCACTATGTATGAAACCAAAACTGTAAAGTGTGTAATATAGGTTTTCCCAGTTAGTTTAACACTTTTTTCATTATATTTCATATCTCGTTAAGTTAGAATTCGTCCCTAAAATCTGACTTACGCATTTTGTTAGATAAATTTCGTCAATGAGAATGAGCATTATATTTCTAAGTATAACCATTTCATTTAATTCATTGGTCATTTCTTTTCGTCAAGGAAGGATTGAATTCGTATCACCTGATGGGTAGCGGGTCTATGCACAAATATAATTCGTCTTTGTTCATTATTTTTAATACTTTTATCACATATATTCGTCAGGTGTTAGAAGAATAGGCCTACATATTATTGCAGGTTATATTTGAACCACAACTTGCACAAAATCCCATTAAGTCATTCAAGAAAGTTGGTGATATACATCATATGAAATAAAAGAAAAAAGAACGACCAAGAAAGAAAGAAAGAAAGAAAGAAAAAATAAATATATATTATAAAACGTATAGGCCTATAGCTGGATTTTACATGCTTCTAGGCAGGACGTTCCACATGGGACGAAATAAAGTGAACTGAATATGAAACTATTTGATCAAAGACGAAATAAATGTATACATTAGTAGGTTACCGCTGCATCAGACGAAATGGAAGTGTGTTAGGACGAAATAAAATGAACATTAAATGAAATTCATTGCGCAAAATATGAATATACTTGACCAAAGACGAAATTTACTTTAACAAATGCAACCTTCAAAATTTTGGGACGAATTCAAACTTAACGAGATATGAAATATCTTACTATAATTTGTCTTATGGTGTATGTATGTATCCATAAAAGGCTCCCTCATTTTAGGCCTAAACGCCGTGAACGTTGCACTGAAAAAAGATGATTATAATGTGAGTGTTATAAGCTATAAATGACTGAAAACCGTACAGAATTGACCGAGATATGAGCAAAACCAGGAAATCCAGGGCCTTTTCAGCCCGGCTTTTGAGACTATTTTCTACGGGCCATGTTTGTTTTTCACTGCGTACGCTGTAACCATGCAGTCGGCGCGCGTAACACAAAACGCGTCGCAGTGCGCCATGCAAAATAAACGTGCACGCACTACACCCACGCAGGCGGGCGGGCAAATATTGGAGAAATACGCTGCATCACGGGAGTTGCGGTTTTGATTTTGGGTTGAGATAAGCAAGGCGCGAGGGCGGAGACGGGGACGGCAGGGCGGGTGGCGGCGGGTCGGGAGTGGGGGACGGCTGGGGTCAGCGGGCTGGGGCGAGGGGGTCTAATGAAGAAATGTGGTTTGGGAGGCAGGAGGTAAATGAAGAAATGCGATACTAAATTACGTAACACTAACAGGGAGGATCACGAGGTGGAAAGAAATACTGTGGTTCCTTACGGTATAAGCCATATGGGATAGCTTGGGGAGATAGTTAAGGTTTAAGGGTTGAGATAAGCACGGGGTGGGTTGGGGGCGGGCCGGGCGAGGGGGTTTAATGAAGTAATGTGGTTTGGGTGGCAGGGGGTTAATGAAGAAATTTGATACTAAATTGCGTAACAGGGAGTGTCATGAGGTGGAATGAAAAAGTATGGTTCCTTTTAAAAGTATAAACCATAGGATATAGCTGGGGTAATCATGTAAGGACGGGAAGCATTCAATTTCAGGTATAAGGAAATAGGCCTATACATTATATTTTAACTCATAAATGTATTCTTCCCAATTTTGCGATAAATGTTCGTTCAGCTACTATGTGGTATTTCATTTTGTAGGTGTTCTTTCTGGTAGGCGCTACATACTAGCGGGAGCCCGTTCGAAGAACGGGCGTCCCGCTAGTAATGAATAAAGTGTTAAATTAACTGGGAAAACCTATAGTTACAGAATTTTGCTACATTTCCATTTATAACATGACTGATGGCATTTCTGCATTTTTCTTGGACCAGTTCTTTATTCTGCATTCACTGTAAAACCAGAAATGTTTGTGAGTTTAAAAAATATGTGAATCGGCAATACTGGCCTAATTCATGGCATCGAACATTTCACGAATGTAAACTTTGCAATGCACTGTTACAAGGTAGATTGGAAATATTTGCGGCATGACATTTTCGCGAGTAAAGTGCTCTCCTTGCAAAATTTAGATGCGCATGAACAGGTTCTACAGTATTCAAACCCATTTTGACCCTTTTTGACCTACATATATATTTTGATCCATTTATAATTATTATAATGTTTTATTTCTTCAGATGTCAATGAGTGCATTACAGGTGGACACGCCCAATGTGGACAACTATGTACCAACACTATGGGATCCTATCATTGCTCATGTCTACCTGGGTATATGCTGGAGGCAGACAAGTGGTCTTGTTATACACAAGGTAAAGTACATCAAGCAACATGATACAGTGGCAGCACCAGCATAAACAAATAAGGGGGTGGGGCCCGGAACAGGGGCAAGAAACAATTGGGAGTGGGGGGGGGGGAGGCGGAGGGAAGAAATTTAGGGTAAAACGTGAACACAATATTTGGCCTTTAACATCAAAGTTGCCTGAAAGTTACATTTCAGACCAATTCCAAGTTAATTTTGACATTGAAAGTCAACATTTTCAAATGGGGGACAAATTGGGCTGAGGCTTGAGCTTGACTCGGGGGAGGGGGCCAAGGATCGTGACTGGGGATAGGGGGTGGCGTTTACCCTCTGGAATACATGGAGGTGGCATCTATGGCCAATGATGGCAGACAGTTGGTCTGGTATGTATCCAAAAAAAAGCCCATAGTTCATTAGAGGAAAAATTGGCCACAAACTATCTAACTAATACCATATCTTCAATTGGCATGTTTTGTACTGGTGTAAAACCAAGTCCAGTCAAAGTCATTTTAGACATTTGTGCTCGCATTCAGTGACTCCGTTCAACATGTTCAAGCCAAGTGATTCATGTTTGAGATTTTCTCAGACATGGCAATATTGGTATAAAATTGGATCGATTGAGCCCATATTGGTAGAGCTATGAGTTTTTTTGATCCAATATTTCCCCACACATGGATTCATTAAAAAACATAATATTGACTTGATGTTGCACACAATAGCCTATCACCCCTCACTCTTCGGGTTCGGGGTGATAGGCCCGTAGCCAGTACCTCAGGAAAAAACTTAGTTTGCTCTATTTCCCCTCCACCATGAAGTATTTGTATACTATCATTATGGCTAGATATTAATTTGTGATATCATTTATATAAAACAAATATTGAATGCCTTTTGCTTGTGCAATAGTAAAACTATATCACTCCGTCCAATTTGCATTGTTCCAGCACACTCGGCTGCACCTGTGTAATGGAAAAATCCAAATTTGACCTTGTGATATAGTTTTTACTATCACACTCTCTGGCATTCAATATTTGTATAATATTACATCTATCAGTAACAGGTGTAATAACATTTACACATTGTGAAATCACTTGGTCACAGCATTCCCACTATAATGTTATCCTATATATAGTTATACCTGATCACCATCAATTTATCTTAATCTAACTTAATGTGACTCATAGTGTGGCTCATCTTAAGGGGCTGTCAACCCTAAAAACATGAAATTTATCAAGCACGGTAACTTTTGAACTATTAATGCGATGTTTTGGTGCAATATCAGCATTTATTACCAAAAACTGATTTTGTTTACGATGTCTACTTAAGTTTTGAGCCATGTCAAAATTCAAAACAAGTTTTGAGCCATGTCATAATTCAAAATATCAGTATTTTGAATAAAATTTGATACCAAAAATGGATTCTTTGACTCATTACCTTTCCAAAAATGTAAGTTATACAGCGTTGATAAATTACATGTTTTTAGGGTTGACAGCCCCCTTAACAAATGCTGACAAAACACATGTTATCACACATATTTGTGTATTTGCAATCGTTTTCTTGCTATAGGCCATGACCTGTGTTTGTTTGTTCTCAAGGAAGGTAGATAAGTAAGAGGGGGTGAAGGTTTGAAAGACCAATCAGTTTGTTGAAGTTTCTTTGCTTTAGAAATAGAACATAATAATTGTTAATCTATAATTATATTGCTAATCTTTTATTTAAAAGAAAAGTAGGATTTTTGTGATTTTTAAATATTTTGAGTAAATTGTGGTGAATAAGACTATTATTAGAAAAGACTGAAAAGGGAGGCATCCATCTTTAAGGACAGCACATACCTACATGTATAATATTTTTGAATTGACCCCTACTTCCATCTTGAAGAGAGAGTCCAGATGGTACCGCCAGACTTTTCTTCTTCTTGGAATCCAAATGACCTATAGGTTGTCACAAACAGGCAGTCATAATTGCTACTTGTTTTTAGTTTGTTTTTGTGGGCTGGGCATCTTTTTAATTCAAATGGCCTTCCAGATCAGGGATACATAGTTGTAAAATAAACCAGATTTTGAAAGTGTGAACTTATTTTGAAACTGGGATTCCTATTCCAAACCTTTTCTCAGGTCTTGGAAAAAATGGAGAATTCAGGAAGGTCCTTGCAGAAAAATTACGCATTTGGAGGCATTTTTTTGTGACAAAATCAGATACACAACAATCAAAAATACCATTTATCTTCAACATTTCTTTTATGACCCTTAGCAAAAGTGATTATTTGTATGATACCTGTACACAGATGTTGATTATTTTTATGACCCCGCCACCGCCCCCCCCCCCCCCCCCCCCAACACACACACAAATATGTACTTATAAGGCCTTTCTAGATATAGGGTTTTTGGAGAAATAGTTGATGTGTAAGTAACAAAAATAGGGTGGACGAGCCCAATTAGTGTTTCCCAATGTTGAAACACTGTAGAAAAATGCGCTTTACCCCTGATTACAATGGTATTAATTTCATGACCCCTACCAAAATACAACTATGTATTGATGTGATGATAGTGCTAAACATGGTTATACATTGTTTACTAATCGGAGAACCTCTGAAACCGCCATGTTGAAATATGTAACAATGTATGGCGACTGGCCAAGGTCTCCTCAAATATGAGCCATAGTAGATTATGATAATTATTTTAATTTACTTTCTGTTTACAACCGCTCAAGATCTGTACATCATGTTTAGTCATGGACAAGAAATCTCCAAGATGGACCAAGGAGGACTCAATCTTAACCTTGTTCTGGAGGGGTTAGGGGATGTTACCTCATTTGACTATCATTACAATAGTAAATTATTGTATTGGATTGATGGACATAACAAGTACATTGGATGGGCATCCTTGGAAGGAGAACAAAGTGAGGTAAGATAAATGACTTGTTGAGGGGGATGGGGATGGAGTTTGTAGGAGAGGAAGGTTGGAGATTTACATCATTCGAGTATCATAACAATAGTAGATTATTGTATTGGATTGATGGACAGGATTAGTACAGGGTGTCCCAAAAGTTTTGAAACTATTTCAAAGCTTTATATCTCCGGTTAAATAATTTGCAGTATAAAACTAAATAACATTTTGGGATAGAGAAAACTTTAGAATTAGTTTGATACCAAACTTGATCCTTTAAAAACACTCACTGGCAGGTCTGGTCACAGAACTGAATATACCACACAAGTGTTCAATTTGCAGCACTCATGTATACATCGCTGTAATCACATGCAGCATGTTCCTCACATTCCATTCATGTGGATTTTTTTCCAAAAGGCTTTCACTCATCACATCTTGTGCAAAAATGTATTACATGTTCATATTAAGGATTATTTCAATCTGTCTGAAATAAAAAGATTCATCATGAACAACCTTTTTACTCTTCACTACCCCTTTCCCTCTCTTGCTCTCTTCACTTATTAACCTCATTATTATAATATGAAAGTGCAGTTTTACAGTTCGGAAAACTTGTATCTGTATCTTGGCAACACAGATAGCTGTTATTGTAAGTTTGGTACCAAACTTATTCTACAAAAAAGTCTTTTCTATATAAAACATGTTTTTAGTTTTATACTGCAAATTATTTTTTTCCGGAGATATAAAGCTTTGAAATGGTTTCGAACTTCTAGGACCCCCTGTACATTGGAAGGGCACTCTTAGAAGGCGGACAAAGTGAGGTAAGATCAATGGTTATTAATCCCCGTATTAATCATAAAATCATAATTATTCACATTTTGGTTCCTCACTTCACAAGGAACCATGATATTCTTCCGCAAATGAAACATGGGAAACTGTGTACACAGCGTGACGCAAGGTAACCATGCATTTATTAGTACAACCTTTGACAGAATTGAGTGCCTGATATAATTACAACAAGACACTATTCATTCTACTGTGTAATTGATGCATACTTGGGAGTGACTGGATGTACTCTTTAGGCCAAATAAAAACACACCTTTGTTTCCAGTAATGCGCACGCATTTCTCTGAGATGCTTGATTCTTGCGCATTTCTTTTTTTTATAGAAAAAACGGGAACAAATATTGTTAGGGTGCCATCTTTTGTCGAAATTGTGTCCAACATGTTTCAAGATGGCGATTGGCCACATACGGCAAACACGAAAGTGAAAATCTGCAGCGAATATCACATTTAAGCTAGCATAACAGTAACAAAAATGCACAGATTTTACTAAATAAAACCATTTCAAGTGAAACTCCACTATGAATTTGAGCAAAAAAACAAAAACAAAAAATGTATTTTGCATTTCAGGATTGCTACTGGAAACAAACTTGGTGGTTTTTTTGGCCTTATACAAAATGGGTTTAGAATTGGTATATTATGGGAAGGGGGTTTAGAGGTACAGTTTTGGTCTATGTATGGTTCTAAATAAATGGAATGAAATCATAAGGTTCATGTACATAGTCAAAAGTAGTCCTTAAGAGTGTTTTTCCAGTTACAAAAACCTGACTTATAATCTTATCAATTAACTCCCGTAAATACCAGTTTAATGCTCAAGGTTGCTAAGGCCAAGTTCAGGCTAACCCTCTATTCATTACTATGAAATAGTACCCCCACATTCCACTATGTCAAAACTTAGCTCTGTGTTTTGTCTGCCATTCAACATTTTACTTTAAGATGTCAGTTTCTCTTGCTAAATCTGCCATTCATTTGTTGGATTAGTCCAACAAATCAGATTTTTATAAACAATCACATCTTTTAATTGATTTGGGATAAATGTAGATCAAGAGAAAGATATAAAGATCAATATCATTTCACTATCTGGAATATTTACCTTACTTTAGTGAAAATAAACTCATATTTTAAATCACAACAATAGTTTCCTACAATAGGTACATTTTACTTAAAGAAAAGTTGATTTTTTAAAATTGCTTGATGATAAAGTTATGAAATCAGTTTCCATTGGCCATATTTGGGATCTACTATTATTTTCACATAATTCAGCGACACAGCACTGGAGGGGGGAGGGGGAAAGGAGAGCAGAATGTGCCCCTGACAGGGGAAATGAAAAATGTGGCTAAATAATCCTTTATTGTTTAAGAAAGTGATGAAATAACATTTAAAATACCAAAGTAACTTTTGTCAGACAATATTATTTGTCATGTTATAGCGTGTGATGTAAAATGTATTATATAACCCTTATAGAGCCTAAAAAAGAGTAAAATAAATGTTACATTGCATTACAGGTTCTAGTGACCAACTTGAAGAGACCCCGTCAGCTGGCTGTTGATTGGATTCATAATCATGTCTATTGGACGGATGCAAAGACAAAGCAAATAGAACGTGTCAGTTTAGGTGGTATGGACAGAAATGTGGTTATACAGACAGCAAACCGTAGGCCTAACTGTATCGCTGTGGACCCATTTCAAGGGTAAGATGTTTACTTCGACCATAGATCCTAGCCATTTCACCATTATGCACATAGCAATTGTAACTCCAGCCCCTGGGTACCCGGGAATGGCCGGGACTTGTGCCGGATATGTATTTAATTTTTTTAAATTCCCTGCTAAGTCACTCACATGTTGGCAACTGTTACAGAACCTTTGCCAAAATAATAAAATTAAACTAGATGGCGCGGTTCTCGGATTACGTGATTTGTGGTTTGAGTTCCTTATTAATGACGCAATTGGATCCTATCGGAACCGTATACGACGTGCGGATCCATCCATCCATCCACCCACCCACCCACCCACCCCACCCCACCACCCATCCACACCACCAACCAACTAACCCATCCACCCACCCTTCCATCCACCCATCCACCCACCCATCCACCAAACCACCCACCCACCAACCAAATCAAACATGGGCAACAATGACCGTTAAATGACCTCTATATTGGATATGTTGACAGGATATTTACCCCTACAATTGTTGCGTTATTTTGTAGCGAGTTATAATAAAAAGTTGCTTGACAAGTAGATTGCACTTGAGTTACCGAGCTTGTATTTGCTGACTGGTCACTGATGCAGTGATTATTTTCACAAATATATTCTGTTTTATGCTTCTTATTTCATTGAATAGTTTGATCAATCGTTTGATTACTTTTCGCCCAAAATAAAAAGGTTAATATCATAAACATCATATTAACTATAACTCCAACTATACATTCAACTATAAATTTGTTTCCATGCTCACCAGAATATAACTCTCACATCTGCTGAAGAGTGGTTATGATTGGCTGATTTGGCTCAAACATAATTCGACCCAGAGCAGGCTCAGTTATGATCCCACAATACATTGCAAGTCAACAAAAACACGTCAAAACACAAGTTCTTCAACATATTTTTGACCGCATGATGCCCGCAGCACTGGATGTCAATCTAACACAGCACATATCCATTTTGTGGGTCTCCAATTGCGTTACTTTTCCGGAAAAGGGGTCGGGACTGACAAAAAATAGAAGGTTGTAACAGACAAATCACTACATAACACTTGCTGCTTTCTATTCGGAGCCAATTTTACCAGATTTAAGCTAACGAATCCAATATACTTGTGACACTGTGTTCACACGTCCAACAAAAAGGGCAAAACCTTCTAGATTATCACAGCTATACATGTAGCACACGTCGCTGCTGAATACTCACTATGTTATGGGCCTAGTTGAATACTGAACTGAGCCGTTGAAATGGTTGAAAAAGCTCAGGTAAATCATGGGCAAACCCTGGCCCTCGCTCGGCTAAACTCCCTGCCTAAATTCCCGGCACATTGGCTAACGCAAATTGATACAACAATCCCGGCATTCGCCCGGCCCCGCAGGGACACATTTTGGGTCAAATCCCCGGCTACATGATGACAATAAAGTCCCAGCCATACCGGGGTACCCAGGGGCCAGGGTTGCAATTGATATGTGCATTAAAGGTCAACTTGAAAGTGTTACAAATCTTATCAAGGACGCAGAATTGAGCGACTAGATCCCTATTTATAGGACAAGATTTTGACAAGTTTTGAGATAATGGGAATCAGTATTAAACATACTATTATAAAATTTGTATTTCAACAATTAATATTGCCATTGATGGATGTCCCATTTTTAAAAGCACATCTAAAGCTTTTAAGGAAAGAGAATTATCAATTTGATGGCAACAGGCAGACAAGTTGACAATTTTGAGATTATAGGAAGCGGTTAATGCTAAATAGTCTGAGTATGTGCAGGAACCTTACCAGCCATTAGGCCAATCGCAGAAGTTGTGTTTGTTACCCATTGTTACCAGCACCTGAAAATTGATGAGAAAGAATAAAGACACTTATATGGTACAAAAGAACTGTAAACGTGGACATTTTCGCGCTACATTCATTTTGTGTATAAGTCTATGTACCGTATAATGATTTTTCAAATCGTGAATTTTAAAAAAAAGCGTGCAAATTAATCGCAAATCTCGTGAAAATGACCGCTTTTACAGTACTGTAAGTTAATATTAAGATTTCTGAAGAGAAAAAAAAGTTGTCTCCTTTCTGCACTTAATAATAGCAATGAAACTGTTTCTATGCCTTAATTATGTGCCTTTTTCTCCTGAGTAGAGAGGGTATGGGAGGACAACCTAACCAGTTTTTATTTGTCTAAGCAGACAGACCATTTGGGAATGAACCCATAGGATATCCCTTTCAAGGATGGGAGGGTGTGTATACAGCCATCAATGTCTGAAGGAGGTGGCGCAAGTTTGAACCCCCTCATTATGAGTGAAGCTCTTGATCCATTTGGTTTCAAACTAAATTTACCCACATTTGTTTTCTATAGTTTGACCACCTAATCACCTATCTCTTATAATCTAATGTAAAAAAAAAACATAAAAAAAACCCCACAAAAGCCCAAGCGATTCACTGGCTATATATATATATAGAAGTCATTTTCCTCCTTATTGGTCATAAAGACATCCGTTTGCCTAAAATTATCGAAAATGATATGATGTTAATGACCAATACGGATGAAAATGACTTACTTATTTCGCTAAGAAGGGCCAATTTATTTATTTTTTGTTGCCCTCAAGTGCCAAAAATGTTGAAGTCTGGTCGGTCGGTCGATTTTCCTTTTTTTCTTTTTTTTTTGCTGACAAATATTACTGACAGACCGTGGTTTATGAAAAGACAAAAATTGGTAATGTCAATTTGACTAATGTTTTTAATACGATACTAGTTGAAATGCAATCTATAGACGATATTCATAATTGGCGATTTCATGTCTAAAGAGGGCGACATAGGGCCTACTCAATAAACATACAATCTCATACTTTTACTGCAATGTAATAAACTGTGAACTTCTACATTTTCCTAGATCAGGCCTTCTCAATTAAATTTTGTGAAGCACCACTTATGAGATGTTAGTGATCTAGAAGCGCCACTATTCCTGCGAGCGTAGCGAATAACGGGTGGGGTCCAGGGGGCAGGGCTTCTGGAAGCTCATGGGTTTACCCCCTTTTAAGAGGCTAAGGAGAGCTATATTTGCATGCAATATGGTACAAGAAATAAAGAGATGTTGATGGTAAAATGTACAAAAATGGTAGCAAATGTAGTGATATTCAATAGGCCTACTACTAAGGGAAAAAAATGTTGTGTGGCCCTCAAGTGCCAATTTTTTAAAAACATTTTGGCTGAAATATATATGGTTTATGTCAAGACAAATTGGTATATGCCCATATGTCAATTTAACTAATTTTTCTAGTGTGACAATAGTCTAAAAAACATTTATTTAGGCTTATTTATTCATTTCAAGCAAGAAATAGTACATTTAGACACTTTTAATCAAATTTAAATCTAAAAAAAAAAAAATAATGCGACCCTAGTGTTTACGATTTTAGGGTCGGTCGCTGAGGGCAACACAACTATTTATTTTTTGCCTAATGATCATGACTTACCCCACTGCAGTTAGTGGCTGAAGTGGCTCTTCATGCTTCTTGCTATCTGGTTGAAGTTGGGGATATATTTCTTCTTCTTTTTAATTTTTAATTTTTAATTTTTTCCATGCGTCCTTCAGCGCGCCACTCGGACTGATACAATGCGCCACAAGTGGCATGCGGGCCACCATTTGAGAAGGCCTGTCCTAGATAGTGTCGGTTACCAGCAAACATTTCATTTCAAACTAGTGGAATACATAGTTTATACATTCAAGTTTATTTCACGAATGTAATAAGATCAAATATTGAATAGCTCAGAAGTATGAAGCATTTTTTATGTTTAGTGCAAAGTTCACCACATTGAAAAACTACATTAGTACTGCGGCCAACAGCCCCAAACGTGTCATGAACCCCTACCGGAGGTAATCAACTCCCATAATGTATCATTAGAAAGATATTTTCATTCCGCATCTGAAAATCATGGTTGTGAATTTTGTACCCGGGGAGAAGGTCAAGTAAAGGTCAAATAGAGGTCATTCAGAGGTCACCAAAGGTCAAATATTGGGAAATACACTAATTTCAGCCACAATATATCTTATTATCAATGGAAAATGTCAAATTTGGTGTCATCGTAAAGGTAATCAAATTGTCTATCATCCTATATCACTTTTAAGGTGGTTCCCGGCCATTTTATCTTGATTTTTAGCTAAAAGTGTCATTTTTGGGACTATTTTTCACCATTTTTAGGCAAATTTCAAATTTCTTCTCATACATTTTGCCTTCCTATAATAGCAAACGCATTTGTTACATTATGGATTCTTTTTTAAAAACTGCCCACATGACGTGTGTATATTGTCACAAAATATCAGTTTTCAAAATTCATAAGTTTAAAAATTATACCGAATGAAAGTCAGATACCCACAATTTCAGAAATTAGCAAAAATTCACCCATATTTATTGTCCCTGGATATGAATATCTATTTTTCTTAAATTGTCAGCTAGATGAATCCATTATACAAATGAAATTGATACAAATCGGGTATTATGAAGATCAACTCGTTTCCTATGCATCTTTATAATTTTTCAGTGTCCCCCGTGGCCATATACTTCTTAATTTCATGCCAAAAGTAGCACTTTTGACCCATTTGTGCCCGTTTTCTAGCTTATTTTAACCCTTTTCTCAATTTAGTAGACGGAAATCCATTCTTCAAAAGGCTTTACTTTTGAAGCAACCTTAAAAAGAATAACCAGCATGAATATATAAAATTAAACCTACAACCCTCGGGAATCTGAATTTTGTAGATGCACGTTACTCATGCATTAACTTATGTTATATAAAACTGTTCTAAATTCTTTTTATTTGTATTTTGGTTACCATGGCAACCAAAAATAATTAGAAAAAACTTATTTTACATGAAATTTGGTTTTTTAAGGTTGTGCATTTATGATATATTTTGTAAATTTAGTCTTTAATCCTTGATTGTTATTACTCTGTAGCTAAAACAAATGGTTTCTACAAAGAAAATGATTTTTTTTTTATCAAAAACAATACTTTTTTATAATTTTACCCAAAAGTTAATCAAAAAATTGCAATTTCAAAAACATTCAAAGAAAAAATAGAAAATGCTTGAATTTGGTTTGTCTATCACATAAGCTTTAAATTGAGTCATTTTAAGCACTCTCAAACATAATAATCATGAAATGAAGTTTCAAATATACATGACCACATGATTGAATTAACATATTCATCAATATCTTGACAAATCTGCAGTTTTACAGTATTATCGCAATTTGCTTAAATAATCGATACATGCATGTTCAAATCAGCTTATGAGTCTCTTACCATGAAAAACCAGTACAAATACACCCAATTAAAGCTCCACCCGTCAAAGGTCTTTCTCATGGTGAGTTTTAATTAATTAAAGGGATGCGTGTATGAGTTCTTCTATCAACCAGTCTTTGGCTATAGAAATACTTGCGGATTTCGAGTCTGGACCTTGTTTTGACAAATTTCTGTGAGTATCTTCTTGTACGCTGGTGCTTGGCCTTCTTGAACGATGTGTCAGGGATTTATCTCATCTATATTTTTCATTATCTGCTCTTTCTCTTCTTGTATTTAGTGTATTCAGTGAAGTTCTGTAGCCGCTCTTTGTATGAGAGGTGTTTGAGGCTGGGTCGGGGCTGGGTATAAGCTTGGTTGCTAGTCATTAAACTTTTTTAAGTGATGTCCTATCCTTCTTTAGATATGTGGGCACCACAGTGGCGTAGTTAAGAGGGGCGGGTGCCCCCCCCCCCCCCTCCCACTGACAGAAAAATCCTTAACAATCCCTTACAACGCCCTTTATGCCCTCGGACTCCCCCCACCACCACCACTTACGTAAATTCATGAGTGACTGCAACAAAATATGGGGGCAACCTTTTACGAAAATTTCAGAAATCTTGCCCCCCCCCCCCCCCCCTGAAAAAAATCCTAGCTACGCCACTGGGGCACCAAGCTTGTATTGCATATTCTAGGTAGGGTTTGACCAGGGACTTGAAGAGCATCAACACTACTACTGCTTTGCGTTTGTATGCAGAGTTCCATGTTATCATACCCAATGCTCTGTGACCCTTCTTAGCTGCTGCTGCGCGCATTGTGAGGATACTTTGAGTAACTTTTCTATGAGGATTCTGAGGGTCTTTCAGCTCCGTGTTCTGCAAATGATAAGTGTGGTGGGTGTTGTGGTCTCTGAAGTATATTACACAACATTTATCAGCGTTGTACCTCATTTGCCAGTCTGTTCGTTCAGTTTTGGAGGTGGTCAGTGTCATGTTGCATATCCTCAATGTCTGTGTCGGTGCCTACTGGGTGGACTACTTTTTTTGGGTTTTTTTTTGTTGTTTTTTTAGATAAAAATAACATTTAATAGCATGTGACTTGCGACAAGGATACTAAGACCTGTCAATCACTTGTTTTAACTTGCTTAACGAAAGGGAAACAACGTAACGTTTTAGATAAAAATAACATTTAATAGCATGTGACTTGCGACAAGGATACTAAGACCTGTCAATCACTTGTTTCACCTTGCTTAACGAAAGCGAAACAACGTAACGTTTTAGATAAAAATAACATTTAATAGCATGTGACTTGCGACATGGCTACTAAGACCTGTCAATCACTTGTTTTAACTTTTTTCTTTCTTTTCCACAGTGCATATAGCACTCGTGCTTTTATTTTAATTAACTCTTGTCATTTATACATAGTAACATATTAATAATAATCATATTATGTAGTTCATATAATTAAAACAATATATTCTTACTATCTTAAAGATTTTTAGTTACATATTACTTATTGTTTTGAAAATCATATACATGTATATAGTGGTAGAATAATAATCAATATCAAATATTCATTGCATACGTACAGTATTGGCTTCACAGCTTTTCACAAATACGCTGTAGCAACACAGACTTTTGGTCTTTGATATGTTTTGCTATTTCAGTATAGAGTCTCGCATCTTTTTTGAATATGATGTAGAGGTTCTTTCTGACTTTTAGAAATGTGCTCTTGTCGTTTCTGAATTTACACCACGTTTTGAAAATTGTGTATTTTCCCAAAGTAAGTAGAGTATTAACGACATGTATATTATCGTTGTCTCGTACTCTCTTTATCTTGAAACCCAGAATGAGTGTTTCGAAGTTTACATTAATGTTTCGATTGAACGTTTTATAGATTAATTCGGCTATATCGGTCCAAAAACACGTTAACAGGTGACATGAAGTAAATACATGTTCATAATCATCTTGTACATTGCATACGATACATAGATTTGAATTTGACATATTCCATTTATGTAGGTGGGTTCCACATGGTAAAATATTGTGTAGCAGTTTGAAATTAAATTCCACCAACTTGAAATGCTTTGTTAGGTTAATTGTTTGGTTTGGCCAGATATCAGATGGGTGGACTACTTTGGTATCATGTGCAAACGTGCTAACTGTGGACGTCTTGCTGACACCGTAATCCAGGTCATTTATGTATATCGGGAAGCAGAGTGGGCCCCCGGAGCCGATCCCTGAACCACTGAACTGGTCACTTGTTTCCATCTAGACTCTGCTCCATGTTTGACAACCTTCTGTTTTCTATCAGTTAACCAGGCCTGGATCTGGGAATAATATCTTACCGTCAATACCATGCGTCTTAATCTTGGGGAGGAGTATGTTATGTGGTACTGTACCAAAGGCTTTATCCAGGTCCAGATAGACTACGTTGACAGGAGTGCCTTCATCAGTGGCGTATACAGGGGGCTCAGCAGGCCATGCCCCCCCCCCCCCATCCCATTGAAAAAAGAGTTTAAAAACAGGAGGAAGAGGAGAAAGGAAGAGGATAATTAAAGAAGGAGGAAGAGTAGGGACATACGGTATGCGGCGCAAATGGGGGTGGGGGTATGGAGTCACGTCTCCACAATTTTAATGTGAGGGACATTAAAAACGTTATACTAGACCTTGTTAGTGTTAAAATGCCAACTTTTGCCCGCTTTGCACGTATTGGTTTCAATGTTTCAATATTCAAGCTTAACAAGAGGGTTTCATGAACGTTTTTTTCTGGGCTATTTTAGTTCAAAAACTGGGTTTTTTTTTGCTCGATTCGTGCTCACTTTTTCAACAGGTTTCAACATTATAATGGGTCTCAAAACACACCAAATATTCTAAATATTATGCGGAAACGTTAAAAACATCATACTGGACCATTTAAGTGTTAGAAATGTCAATTTTTCGTACATCGCGGGCATTAGTTGAATGTTTCATTATTCAAGCTTAACAAGATGGCATTGCAGGACAGTTTCCCATGACCATTTTGCGCGCTCTTTATCTCCATTTTATCTCCAGATATTCTCAGTTGTGGTTTAATTTCGTCGTAATTGGTATTTTTAAAGTCTCTTTTTGGTGTTGATCATTTAGTTCATGACCCACTTCATCATGTTGTGGCCGTATTTTGCCTATAGATACGCTTGGCAGCGTGAATCACAGATGCGTGAATACGGGCAAATTAGTTGGAAATTGCAGTATTTCACGCCGGTAAGACAAGAGAATAGAGATTATCAAAAATAAATTTGAATAGTTGTGACATATAAACTACTGGTATTATGTTTTAAATCTCAATCATTATCAATAACTATTACCCCATATGTATACAAGGGACACACTCATTCAAGCTAGAGACATCCTAAATGTTGTCCCAATGTCTTACAAAGAGTGATGGTAATATAAATAGTTATCGTTTAGTAGGTAAATACGTTGTCTGAGGGGTTGGGGGGGGGGGGGGGGGGGGGGGGGGGTGGGGGTCCTGTGTGCATTAGAGGCACTCGCGGTTACTCTTTACAGCAATGTTCTAATAGACCACAAACCATACCAGAGAATCGAGAGCAGACAATTGGTACCCTGGCTAGTTTGTCCGCTAGAGGGCGTTTTCAAAATGGCCGCCAAATCCAACTTACTGATGAGGCTTCAAAAGGCTTACTGTTGATCGAGACAGAGTTGCTTTTATGGTGCTTCAACATGCAATATAAATGTTTAAAATATTCAAGATGGCTACCAATTGTTAGAAATGGCCCCCAAATTACTTACAATTACTGGTTGGTTTGTATACACGGCTTCAAAATGCACCATAAAATGTTTAAAATATTCAAGATGGCTACCAATTGTTAAAAATGGCCCCCAAATGACCAACATTTAACGCTCAATACTGTTTCCTGATATATAAAGGCTATTCAAATGGTAAGAACACACATTTTACCCCCTCCATTCATACATTTTACCCCCTCTATTCAAATGGTAAGAACGCACATTTACCCCCCCCCCCCCCCCCCCCCCCCCCCCCCCCCCGGCCCCCGGGCTATGGAGCCCGGGGTCAGTTGAGATCTTTTAATGTAAAAGATGCTAGGACTAAAAGATGTATAGCGGGTTTAACAAAAGCCAAAATGGCCGCCATAATGCCCAAACAGCCATTAAACTGCCAAAATGTCACAATCATTGACATTTTTGTCCAAATATGGTTCAATTTTGCCTCTCGTATACATTATTTAGGGCTTCATAGCGCGGGAGGAGGTACTCGGATTCGGTTTGGTTGGGGGTATGCGGCTGGAGATTCAAACCCCTACCCATTTCTAAGGGCGATTTTGGAAAAATCGCCCATTATAGACCCAATTTTTGCAAATTATCTTGAAAATTGGGTCCATTTTCGCAATTTTTTCGCGAAAATAGACAACATTTTCGCGGAAATAGGCTTTTCCGGCATAAAATTATACCCCATGTTTAGGGATTTTTTTGCCAAAAAAGCGACCCGTTAGAGCATCACATTAGGCGAGTAACTCCCCGGGCTCTATAGTGAATAAGGAGCTTTTGTAGATGGCTCACAAATGATTAGAATAGCCACCAGAAAGACAATAAAATCGACCATACCTGTCTACATATCCATCATTAGACAATGAGTATAGTATTAGCCTATTAGGTCAGATGATAATGATTAACTTTAAACCATTGAAGATGTCCATCGGATTGGTTAAATGTTTATCCAAATAAATTTAAGTAGTCCTCTTAAAGGTAGATGACCCGATTTTCAACTCGATGTTTTCTATTTTACATGAAAGGTCATCCTTTAAATTGTTGCATTCCAAAGTTTGAGTTGCATAACTCCAATGGTTCTATTTTTAGAAGCGCAAGGTCAAAAGACATGTGCCCATTGAGTAGTACACAGACTGGTTGGTGGTTAGCCACCTTTGGCAGTAATTCACCACATTTTAGCCTATAATTTCCAAATGAAACATTACTGGCCCCTAATATTTTACAGACATAATGAGAAAAATATGGGGATTCTTCTGATACCAAAATATCTTGATGTGAAAAAAAAATCATAGCCCCAAAAAAGTGATCGGGTCATATACCTTTAATGTCTACCTCGCTTTTCTGGTATATGGTTTATGATCTAGAACAGGGGTGGGCAACCTTTTTGAATAAGTGGGTTAGATATAAGGAATGAAAAATTGACTGGGCCGCACCCAACCAAATTTTCTAGCAATCGGACCTGCTGTTGATTTCAAACCTTTGATTCAGAAGACTTTCCAGCAATAGGTGTGTGTGTGCTTAACCCTTACAGCCCCAGATCCCATGAAATCCCATTTCCCAGCATCCTGGTTCCACCTGGCGCTGAGGAAATCTTGTGAAATAATGGCCCCGGGCTATATAGCTGGGCGTATACACTCGCCCAGCACAGCTTCCCCCGTGGCGCAGTTGGTAGAGTGTTCGCCCGCCAACCGAGAGGTCGTGGGTTCAAACCCCGGGGCGTGGCACCTCTTGTTGTGTGTGTTTTTTTCGCTTGAAAAAAATTTTGTTGGAAAATCCACCGGGTGGGTTAGGGTTAACGAACGATTTATTTTCTTTTTTTAATTTTCACTTTTTTTCTCTAATTTTACCCTGATTAACCCTTACAGCCCCAGATCCCATGAAATCCCATTTCCCAGCATCCTGGTTCCACCTGGCGCTGAGGAAATCTTGTGAAATAATGGCCCCGGGCTATATAGCTGGGCGTATACACTCGCCCAGCACAGCTTCCCCCGTGGCGCAGTTGGTAGAGTGTTCGCCCGCCAACCTAGAGGTCGTGGGTTCAAACCCCGGGGCGTGGCACCTCTTGTTGTGTGTGCTTTTTTTGCTTGAAAATTTTTTTGTTGGAAAATCCACCGGGTGGGTTAGGGTTAATATTAAATCTATCTTCACAAAATCGTAATCTCATTACAGTACAGATGACAATTAATGGGGAAAATAGACCTGCGCACGTTGAGGAACATCATTTGTGCCGATAAATGCTTAGCAGCTAGCTGTTTTTTGATGATATAAAATAGATTGATTTTTTTCCTTTTTCTCAAGATATCTCGGGGGCCGTAGGTTGCCTACCCATAATCTAGAACATTGCTGTGAATAGTAACTAAGGACCTCTCACACGCACACGGACACCCCCCCCCCCCCCCCCCCCCCCCCGGGCCCAAACTGGCCAAGAACTCATACATGCATTCATATTAATATTGAGAATCATCATTACAAAGCCATTGACAGCTAGGTGAAGCTTTCATTTGATGTTTATTTGTACTGGTTTTCATGGTAAGAGACTCATAAGGTGATTTGAACAAGCATGTTTCGATTATTAAAGCAAATTGTGATGATAAACTGTAAAACTGCATATTTGTCAAGATATTGATGAAAATGTTAAATCAATCATATTGTCAGGTATGTAAATTTGAAACTTATTTTCATAATTATTATGTTAGAGAGTGATTAAAATGGCTCAATTCAATACTTACATGATAGACAAACTAAAATCAAGCATTTTCTATTTTTCCTTTGAATTTTTTTGAAATTTCAATTTTTGGACCAAATTTGGGGTAAAATTACAAAAACAAATATACTTTTTGATAAAAATGTGAATTTCTTTGTGGAAAACCATTTGTTTTAGTTACAATCAAAGATTTAAGACGACATTTACAAAATATGTCATAAATGCACAACCTTAAAACATAAATTTCGTGTAAAACTAGGAAAATGTGTTTTTTGGTTGCCATGGTAACCAAAATAAAAATAAAAAAGGATGTGGAACTGTTTTATATAGAATTAGTTAAAGCATGAGTAACGTTTACGTGGAAAACGGTGTTCTGAAATATTTTATGTGTACGAAAATTTATAACAAATACTGTTTGCAAATTCTTTAAAATGCTTTCCACTTATTTTGTGCTTGCCATGGAAACGGGTCAATATTTCATACACGAAACCACCCATATCAACGGTGCATCTACGAAATTCAGATTCCTAGAGTTGTAGGTTTAATTTGATATCAATCATGCTGGTTATTCTTTTTAAGGTTGCTTCAAAAATAAGGCCTTTTGAAGAATGGATTTTCGTCTACTAAATTGAGAAAAGGGTTAAAATAAGCTAGAAAACGGGCACAAATGGGTCAAAAGTTCTACTTTCGGCCTAAAATTAAGAAGTATATGGCCACGGGGGACACTGAAAAATTATAAAGATGCATAGGAAACGAGTTGATCTTCAATATAATACCCGATTTGTATCAATTTCATTTGTATAATGGATTCATCTAGCTGACAATTTAAGAAAAATGAATATTCATATCCAGGGACATTAAATATGGGTGAATTTTTGCTAATTTCTGAAATTGTGGGTATCTGTCTTTCATTCGGTATAATTTTTAAACTTATGAATTTTGAAAACTGATATTTTGTGATAATATACACACTTCATGTGGGCAGTTTTTAAAAAGAATCCATAATGTAACAAATGCGTTTGCTATTATAGGAAAGCAAAATGTATGAGAAGAAATTTGAAATTTGCCTAAAAATGGTGAAAAATGGTGAAAAATGGTCCCAAAAATGACACTTTTAGCTAAAAAATCAAAATAAAATGGCCGGGAACCACCTTAAAAGTGATATAGGATGATAGACAATTTAATTACCTTTACGATGACACCAAATTTGACATTTTTATTGATATTAAGATACATTGTGGCTGAAATTAGTGTATTTCCCAATATTTGACCTTTGGTGACCTCTGAATGACCTCTATTTGACCTTTACTTGACCTTCTCCCCGGGTACAAAATTCACAACCATGATTTTCAGATGCGGAATGAAAATACCTTTCTAATGACACATTATGGGAGTTGATTACCTCCGGTAGGGGTAAAATCTTTATTAAGGACCTTTTAGGCACTTGGCCGCAGTACTACATCACTCTCGTCTCGGCTACATCGTTAGCCTCGTTTTCGGAGCACTAATTGCCCTGAGCATGCTCAGTTGGATAGCACGGCCCTCTTTTGACGTAAATGCGCCAATTATGAATAACATCTATTCAAGCAAACTTATTCTTTTCAAGCAGCATATAGTAATAGTTTGACAAATTGGGTAAAATTTAAATGTTGAAAAAGAAAAAAGAAATTGCGACCCTGATTTTTGAAATTTTAGGGTTGGTCGCTGAGGGCAACACAACGGGTTGTTTAACCTAGTTCACATGCCGGCCTAGCAATACAATAAACTTTGAGGCCAATAGTTGATTTTGAAACTTTGATTTTAAAATAAGTATACAGCTTGCATCACAAATGCAACTGTACAAAACCTAATCTGCTTCGATGCAAGAACCAACTATATAGGGCAGTCTCGGGGCACTCTATGAAAGGTCTGTTAATATCTCTCCATCTTTTTTTTCACCATAGCTACATTTTCTGGAGTACATCTGGTGGTAAGAAAGAGAGATTAGAAAGAAGTAACTTGAATGGTTCCAACCACCAGATCATCATGACAGCGACACGCCAGAACATTGTCGCTATTACTCTTGACATTATTGACAGACGTCTGTTCTGGCTGGATAATGGATCACATAAAATTGCATCAATTGATTATGGTGGCACAAACATGGAAGTGGTCAGGAGTGGTCTCAGGTACGAAAGGTTCAGAATATTTTTGAAATATATCATCAAAATATCACAACATGTTTGGCAGAATACTAAGTATTGGAGAGGATTGTTTCTATTAGAAACTTTGGAGCAAATATAAGAGTGTGAGGTGTTTAAAGTGTCAGGTAAAGCTCTGAATCATGTACACTTATTCCGCAAAATGAGGCACAATTCTTTAGGAATTCCATCAAAATATCTGATTGTGGACAACATTTCATCATTTCTTGCAATATGTATTAGACCTTTTTTTTCCGAATAGGTGTAAAATTTGCATGAGAAAGTCTGTAGATTATCATGGAATAAACAAAACAGGGAAGTTATTGGTTGTGGTCTCAGGTGAGGTGCAGAATGTTCACATTTTATTTGGAATATCACACAATTTTATTATCGAAGATGTTGTGTCTTAAATACCATGTTGTTTTGTTATACAGCAATGACTTGTATGGCTTGTCCCTGTTTACTGATCATGTATACTGGACAGAGTTGACCACACAGACCCTCAGTCAAGCCAATAAATACACCGGTCAAGATCTAGTGATGCTGCGGACAACATACTTGGATACGCATCCAAAGAGCATCAGTGTTGTGCATCCATTGAGACAACCTCCTTCAGATCCCACAGGTATTTGTTTTACTACAGGGGCAATCAACTTATTGGGTAGATAGGAGTGTCATCCTCATTCTGGATCTCAAGTGTGGATGCTTAACCCTTCGAACCCTAAATTATTTTCACCCGTCGGCACCCCCACCCTGAGTTATTTACCCTAAGTATGTCTTTTCATAGTTCAATCTTACCTATCTTACACCCTCAGACTGAACGTTTTAATAGATTGGCATACTGCCCTCTATCATGGGTAACAAATTCATAACATTATTAATAACATAAAACATCGGTTTTCCGGGCGGTTTTCATCACCAAAATTGCCAATCATGACCGTAAAACAAGGCATCCCTGTCTACCTGAGATTCATCCCATTTTCGTGCTATTTTTGACAGTTTTCTTCAGCGAAATAATGTCAAAACACAACGTTAACCTGGCATAAACAAAGTATCTTACATCGGGTAAACATCATGTGACTTAAAAGTTATATGACCACCCAATGTCATATGTTAAATCCGTCACATGTTCTGAGGCTGGTTAAAGCCAGTTTTCTGACTTTTCGGGTTATATCACTTTCACATGTATTTTTGGGTCCGTGTTCAATACCTCAATCCTCTTGAAGTATATTTCTGTGCCATATTTACATGTATTTATGAAGCAATCAACACACAAAAACAGCATGCAACAAAGTCCTGATAAAAATACCTATCGTGGGAAGAAACTTTGAACCCACTTTGTCTAGTTCCCCAGTCGTCTTAACATAAAAACAAAACCTTTTACACCCATTGGACCGGCTCATTGGTTATTTGGTACACATGGGTTGAAGCCGGCCCACCCGGTGCATTGGGTATGGTACACACACACAGTCAAGCCGGCCCACCCGGTGCATTGGGTATGGTACACACACACAGTCAAGCCGGCCCACCCGGTGCATTGGGTATGGTACACACACAGTCAAGCCGGCCCACCCGGTGCATTGGGTATGGTACACACACAGTCAAGCCGGCCCACCCGGTGCATTGGGTATGGTACACACACAGTCAAGCCGGCCCACCCGGTGCATTGGGTATGGTACACACACAGTCAAGCCGGCCCACCCGGTGCATTGGGTATGGTACACACACAGTCAAGCCGGCCCACCCGGTGCATTGGGTATGGTACACACACAGTCAAGCCGGCCCACCCGGTGCATTGGGTATGGTACACACACAGTCAAGCCGGCCCACCCGGTGCATTGGGTATGGTACACACACAGTCAAGCCGGCCCACCCGGTGCATTGGGTATGGTACACACACAGTCAAGCCGGCCCACCCGGTGCATTGGGTATGGTACACACACAGTCAAGCCGGCCCACCCGGTGCATTGGGTATGGTACACACACAGTCAAGCCGGCCCACCCGGTGCATTGGGTATGGTACACACACAGTCAAGCCGGCCCACCCGGTGCATTGGGTATGGTACACACACAGTCAAGCCGGCCCACCCGGTGCATTGGGTATGGTACACACACAGTCAAGCCAGCCCACCCGGTGCATTGGGTATGGTACACACACAGTCAAGCCGGCCCACCCGGTGCATTGGGTATGGTACACACACAGTCAAGCCGGCCCACCCGGTGCATTGGGTATGGTACACACACAGTCAAGCCGGCCCACCCGGTGCATTGGGTATGGTACACACACAGTCAAGCCGGCCCACCCGGTGCATTGGGTATGGTACACACACAGTCAAGCCGGCCCACCCGGTGCATTGGGTATGGTACACACACAGTCAAGCCGGCCCACCCGGTGCATTGGGTATGGTACACACACAGTCAAGCCAGCCCACCCGGTGCATTGGGTATGGTACACACACAGTCAAGCCGGCCCACCCGGTGCATTGGGTATGGTACACACACAGTCAAGCCGGCCCACCCGGTGCATTGGGTATGGTACACACACAGTCAAGCCGGCCCACCCGGTGCATTGGGTATGGTACACACACAGTCAAGCCGGCCCACCCGGTGCATTGGGTATGGTACACACACAGTCAAGCCGGCCCACCCGGTGCATTGGGTATGGTACACACACAGTCAAGCCGGCCCACCCGGTGCATTGGGTATGGTACACACACAGTCAAGCCGGCCCACCCGGTGCATTGGGTATGGTACACACACAGTCAAGCCGGCCCACCCGGTGCATTGGGTATGGTACACACACAGTCAAGCCGGCCCACCCGGTGCATTGGGTATGGTACACACACAGTCAAGCCGGTAAACCGACGTGTCAGGTTCAAAGGTTAAGTACTGGGTTATCTTCAGTTCCTCAGGATATTAAAATTGTCAAACACAAGTGACAATTTTTTAATGTTAATGTTTTTGAATGTTTAAATGTTCTTGAGATAGTTTGGATGAATATAATGAATTTGTTTATATCAGGATTTCTATTATCAAAATGTACTAAATTTGTAATGATAGCCAATATTGCAGATTTTGATAAAGACAGCTATGTCGCCCTCTATGGTTTATAGGTTTATTCAAAATGTCATGTGCACTCATTCTGTCATAAGAACAGGCTAGCTATTGCAATTCAATACTGCCACCAGGGTTCAAATTAATTGATTGCCTTCGATGCCTCACCTAGTTGCCTTGATGCCCTCAATTTCTGGCTATTTTCACTTCATTGAAAAGTACATAATTGCCTTGGAGAAAGTTGGTGCCCCTTTCAAATGTGCCTTAAATTGCATGCACTCTCTTATTTTTTTAATTTGAGGCCTGACTGCCACCCATAGGTGTTACACACACTGATAAGTTTGGAGTAATGAACTTATTATTCCCATTCACAAGGAGCTGGGCACCAAAATGAGGGCCAGAGGGGCACCAGATTTGAGATGATTTAAACAAAATATACAGTCAACCTTTTGTCAACATCATAATTTAAAAAAATTTAAAAATAATGTCAGTTTTTATATAGCGTTTTTCCAATTATGCTCAAAGCACGTACATTTAATCCGCTGCCACTATAGGATACATCAGAATCAGTTCGAATCACTTTATAGGTTTGTTGCATACAAATACTGATAATTGCGTGTATTCCTATTAGACAAATATACAATATGTATAGTCCTTTTAAGGATTATAAATTACCAAACCCTACTACAGGTAGCTATAATAAGAGCCAAAGTCTGTACATTTCAGCCACTTTTTTGACAGTACAGAAAATGGATAGCCTTTTAAAGACCAAGACCCACTAATATGGGCAGCTAAGTAGTTATCGAATTTGTTGATGACTTTTTGCTATGTTACGTCCATAATAATAATAATAATAATAAAACCATACTTATTGAGCGCATAACACAATTAAGTCCCTATGCGCTATCACAAACGAAAACAAAAACAAAAACACACAGTAACATGAGTAACACAAGACGAAACAAAAAGAAATTAAACATTAACATTAAATAGGTGAGTTTTTAGCAATGATTTAAACTGATCAAGAGTTTTGGCGGATTTAACATGATATGTTTTCTTGAAGATAAATCCACATTAAAACCCATAAAATGTTCAGAAGATTCCAGGAGTGATAACAAACATGTCAGTATAAAAATTAAAGTAGTTCCATCACCAAAAACAGTCAAAATAAACAAACAAGACAGAGAGATGAGGAGGTCGCTTGTTAGGCGCGCCACCACTAAACTCATGGCGCTTGTTGCATATACAACCACTTGTGTACAAACCAGGACGACATGAGATGTGAAGTGATGTTTTATCATATCTCAGATCGAAGGGCACTCCATTTCACTGTTTCACTCTCTGTTTCATTTGATTACCTTTCTAAAGCTTCGGTGAATTGTAGCACAGATGGAGACTGTCCTCTAGTCATACCAATAAACCAACCTGCCGAGGCTAAACCATTCCTGGTAATTGCAAACAAACAGGACATCCAACGCATCAACTTCGATGGAACTGATTATGTCTTGGTTGCCTTTGGTGACATAGAAAATGTGGTCGCCATGGACTACGATGTTCGGGATAACATGATTTATTTTGCGGATCAGGGTCGTCGTCTTATTGGGCGTGTCCGTATTGACGGCTCAGGCAGGGAAGTGTTGGTAGGACCGAGTGATATTGATGTGGTGGAAGGGATAGCTATAGACTGGATGCATCGGAGACTCTATTGGACTGACTCGGGGTAAGTTATGTCTAGGGGAGTGCCGTTAAAACCTCTCCTAATCTTGAATTAAATATCTTGCACTCTATCAGTCATTGAACATACATACAAGAAATTATTATAAAAGGCAGTGTTATATTATACAGGTGAAAACTTTGGACCAATCAAAGCTGAGCATTATTTAAACAACAGAGGGCAGCAGATATAGGAATGATATCATTCCTTCAATAGAGGGCAGTATTTATCAAATTAATTGATACTATTTTATTATATATTTCACGTCGTTAAATAGGCTCCCTATACTTTAACAGGTAAAAATGGGGGTTACAAAAATGATCAATTTTTTAAAATATAAGACAACTGAATTTTTCAACATAACATTTTTCTAAAAGTTCATGATGTTTGTGATCTTCTAAGTAAAAATGTTATAATTTAAATAAGCCTCTGAAATCTTTGACAATGGGTGTTGCACCTTCATTCATAACAGATTTGAGAAGTGTTGACAAAACATATACAATTAAAATCCAAATAAAACCTACAAAATGATCTAAAAATATTTCTTTTAAGCACTTTAGTATTAGGTAACAGTCCTAAAATTAGGATTAGATTAGATATTTTTAATCATCTGGGTGCAATAAGTGCCTTTTAATACAGTGATTAGGTAGGCCTCAGTATTCTAGAATAAGGCAAAAATACTTCTCACAACCTTAAAGGCATATTATGTGATCTTTTCCAGAGAGCGCCCTCTATTCATTATTTTTTTTAGAAAGTAGATTTTCTTGCAGATTTACATTTCTGATCATAAATCATACATACATTCCAAGAATCGTATCGCCCTGTAACTTGGAATGTATGTACGATTTATGATCAGAAATGTAAATCTGCAAGAAAATCTTCTTTCAATTTTTTTTTCGATGTTGAGGGCGTTCCCTGGAAAGATCTCATAATATACCTTTAAGCTCTATATTTTGATTCATTCATTTTGTACTGTTGATCTTGTTTATGTAATTATTTGTTTGTTATTTATAAAACTGTTTATACCCTGCCTATCCTAGGAGTCAAACTATCAGTACATGTAGTGTAGATGGAGGCAGTATAAACGTCATATTACACACTAATTTACAACACCCGAAAGCCATAGTGGTTCATCCAGCATTAAAGTAAGTCAACAATGTAAATTATTCTCTTATAATAAGGCAAATTTTTGTTTGTTTGTCCATTGGGGGTCTTCAAAAGGTAGGGTCGGTAGGTCGGTTTTTTAATTTTTTTAATTTATTTTTATACGGATATCGTATTTGGGAATATAAATTCGGCATGAATACTGTGAATTAAAGTCCAAAAAACAAAACACATTACTTTAACAGTATAGAACTCTTTTTCATGAGTTTGCGACATTGCTGCTTTACTTTCGGCCACCTTCACCCTGCTGATTTCAATCTCCAATATTGTCGCATTGGTTGCAACACTGCAAACTTGGTCAAATATAATTTTTGTACCGAGTTTGCAAAGCGCAGATACTGTGTAGGTCGCCGCCATTGTTGCAAAAAGCGAAAGAACATTGTGTGGAAGTTTTGTTAGAAATATATACGTGAAAGTATTACTAAACCTATTTTTTCCCGTACTAACTACCCCAAAATTTGTTTTATACTATGTTGAAATTAATATTCATGCTGTTGAGCAACATTTTGGGAACAAATATTAACTAGATTTTTTCATATTTTCTCACACTGCGTTTTTAGTGCGATCAATTTTCATTCAGTCGTTTTAATAGTCCCCGCGGGTGCCAAGTTTATGCAATAATCATCATGTTACATGGGATTGCGCATTGGGGGACGGTGTTATTAACACCAGATTAAAGATGTCATACGAAATCAGGGATAAAACGGTTCGTTTGGCCATTAAACGTGCTAAAAAAGATGTTTTAAAAAAATATTCTAAAATAAAAAATAATACGGTCGGCACCATGGTACACCGTTGGTCGGACGTGGACAAAAATAAATAAAATTGTTGGCCTAAGAGCTGAGTCTGGTCCCATCCGGATCCAAGCATTTGTCCATGTGGACCAACCTGCTGCAAAACGCGATACGGAGACACACAAAAACACCACCTGTTCTACGGGCGGATGGACTCTCAGGTAGGTCGGTCAGTCTGGCTTTTCCCCCTTCAAAATGACACGAACAATCACAAAAATGTGTATAGATGGGGTGACGGCAATGTTTATCAACAAAAGCAACGGGTTGAAGGGACTGGACTATCTATTCATATTTTATTTATTTATAACAATTGGCAAACAGCCAGGACAAACCCAAATAGTGACAAAAGCACTAAATTAAAGGGATGCCCAAAACATCAAGCAAACAAAGAAACATAGACTCACAAAAATAATAAGCAATGACAACCCCCCACCTGCCCACCCAACCCCCACCCGCCCACCCAACCCAACCCCCACCCTAAAAGCAGGCAGAGAGGCACAGTTTACTAAGTCCCCAGGAAGGTAGTTCCATAATGTGGGAGCATAAGGGTAAAAAGACCTTTGTGAAAGAGTTAGCCTGCAAAAAGGTGGATCGAGAGAAAGGCTATTGAGATTACGGAGAGTTGGCCGAGGATGAGGCTTGAAAGGATTGGGAGATGTGCAGAGGTGGTTGATAATCTTGAAAAGATGACACAGGTCGGCAATATCACGGCGCTTGGATAGTCTAGGGAGATCGACTTTGAGGAGGAGGTTTCATGATACATGCTTGAGGGAACAGCATATGACCACAACACGGTCCACTATGCCTTATTGCCCTTTATAATGCTGTGGCGTGAGTTTTAAAAGCATGGGTCCTAAACAAAACATGATGTGCGCGCACACACTGCCAGGCAAAGAACAATGGCAACTTCCGACCAATTGCCCGGCATGACGTCACATGTCACCCCATCTATATGTTACCATTGTTTTTGACAAACTAAAACAATTATATTGCCAGAATTTCAGATATGTGATGCAGCACATCAAAAGGGGGACTTAGCAGCCTAGCAGGTGAAGCCAATTTTGAGTTTATTATGTGTGCTCTCAGAGCAATTTCTAAGCTTTAATATGACACCAAATTTATCAGAATTGATCAAGGCATTCAGATTTTACGAGTGAAAATGACTCCTAAATGTATTTATTTTCTGTCCGTCTTCATCTATATTTTGAAAAACACACAGCCGCAAAGCCCCCCTTTTGAGGTGATACATCACATAGATGCGTGAATATTTGTTTGCCCATGACATTTTCTCCCCAATTTCTAAAAAAATTAGTCGTTGAACAGGGTTTTTTTTAAATTGTGGCCGAAATACCATTTTCAAACACCAATAGTAGGGTCATAATCTTGGATTCCGTGACCATTTGCTCCGTACCTTGGTTTCTTGCTGAATTTGTCAACTAGAACCATTTTAGAAAAAAATGAGCTCCTATGTCCCTCTCAAAAGTGATGGGAACTTTTTTTATAGCGCAAATTCCAAAATGGCCGCCATACAGGGGCCCGAAAATGTAAATGCCTTCAATTAAACTAAAAAGTATACCAGATTGTTCGGCTGAGCACAAGGATTCCGAAAAGGTATAGTTTGCCATACTTCCGATGTTTGGTTGACGAGTTATCGGGTAAAACGTAAAAAGGTCGTTGACCTTTGCATATGGGGTCTAAATTTAAACTTGCTCCGATTTTGAAAAACAATATCTCATATTGTTCGTATGATCACAAGGATTCCAGAAATGGTATTTTTCTTTAGAACCAGGAATATATTGCTTGGGTCAAAAGGTCAAGGTATACTGACCTATATGGAACCTGACCTTTTGACCCCTTTATAAGGTACAACAGACACTCTAGGTGGTAAAAACTATCATTTCTGTTGTGATCATACGAACAATATGAGATATTGTTTTTCAAAATTGGGGCAAGTTTACATTTTGACCCCATATGCAAAGGTCAACGACCTTTTTCTGTTTTACCCGATAACTCGTTAACCAAACATCGGAAGTATGGCAAACTATACTTTTCTGGAATCCTTGTGCTCAGCCGAACAATTTGGTGTGCTTTTTAGCTTAATTGAAGCCATTTGAATTTTCGGGCCCCTGTACGGCGGCCATTTTGGAATTTGCGCTATAAAAAAAGTTCCCGTCACTTTTGAGAGGGACATAGGAGCTCATTTTCTTCTAAAATGGTTCTAGTTGACAAATTCACTAAGAAACCAAGGTACCGAGCAAATGGTCACGGAATCCAAGATTAAGAACATGAAGTCCATAGAAATGGCTACAAATTAACACAATATTTGTTCAATTTAAAGGTGTTCTCTTGGATATGTGATAACGGTATCATGTATTCTCTTATTTAAAATTGTTCTCATTATTGAGAGCCCTTATTTATACGTATCTCTATTCGGTTAATGAATCATTTCTTAAACTAAAGACAAGATGTATTATGATGCATATCTTCATAGCTTTTAACTCTAATAACCAGTTTCTGTTTATATCTAGTTTGGTGTACTGGAGCGACATTGCCCAGCCAGCCAAAATTGAAGCAGTGAGGCATGATGGTACTCATCGTGTTACCGTAGCAACCGTAAATGTCACCGAACCCAACAGTTTGGCTATTGACTATCTCAACAACAAACTAATATGGTTGGATGCTGCCAGACGCTCCATCGAGATGTCCAACCTAGATGGAACCTTCCGGTCAGTCGTGACAGATAATCAACCCGGACATCCATATGCTGTGACGGAATTTGGCAGCTTCATATGGTTTACAGAATGGGAAGAGAACATGCTGATTCAGGTGGATAAACGTAACGGAGAGAGTAGAGTACGACTAATGGGAAGTTTCAGTAACTCATCTGGTATACAAGTGGTGCACCCAAAGAGTAAACAAATAGGAAGTAAGTCCTCCAACTGTCATCTCATTAGGTGTAACAAGAATCATTTCTGTCCTACAATAATCCTACCTGAAGTAATAAGGACATTTTACAAAATAGGCCTTTTTGACCATCTTTACGGCTGTTTGACTCAACCGTTCAATTTGTTTTGTACAGTACAGATCGCATTAGAGTAACCGATATCAACGGAGGTCAACATACTTTCATCGGAATATCAACCCAATTACATCCCGTTGTCAGTGCATTGACAGTGTGAAATCAGCGCGCTGATTTCGCAAGATCAACGGAGTCCCTACACGACAATTGGTGCTATGACGATAATGTCAACGAACTATCATCGCGCTGTCAGTGCATTGTCAATGCGATGTCATTGCGTTGTCAATGGACTATCAACTCAAAGTCAATGGACTATCATCGCAGTTGCGTGGTGCACTCTATTGTGAGCTGTACTGTAAATATTGCTGGATAGTTTTCAATAACATATACCTGACTGTATTGGCAGCTAGCTATCATTTGGGTAAATTTTAGAACATAAATCAATGTTGGGCCTGTTTCAAGAAACAAGCCCGGATATTTTCCCTAGATAACATTTGCCAGAGTTGGGCCTGTTTCAAGAAACAGTTAGCTGGCTGTAAATCAACATGGTCCACTTCAGCTAAAAGTACCACAGAGAGGGAAAA
The DNA here is from genome assembly GCA_035610835.1 of Ophiura sarsii. Classification (NCBI taxonomy): domain Eukaryota; kingdom Metazoa; phylum Echinodermata; class Ophiuroidea; order Amphilepidida; family Ophiuridae; genus Ophiura; species Ophiura sarsii. Next base: position 58,596,196 of record CM069452.1, read on the forward strand.
GCGGATTATTTGAGTATTGGGCATGAAAGTTTAAAAAATGTTTTAAATAGGTTTGGAATACCATACATCATCGGAACTTTCATCCATCACTAATATTACGGTAGTGCTTCAAACCATTACAAGAAACTGTCCTATCGTATCTTAAATCATGCTTATGGAATCCTTGGAAACTTATCTGAGATGAGTAGACTCCGAACAAACCATTATATCCCATGATCCTTTGATAACAAGACACCCTTAGCTGGAGTTGCAGACTCCTCCCCATCCACGGCTGCTTCATCGCGTGTAAATTATCCGATTTATAACTAATCTACAACAACAGAGGGCAGCAGATATTTCTGTAAATCCCTAATCGATATATCGGTAAAACTGCTTCCCGTGCAAGCTGCGTAACCAAGGATTATAGATAAAAGGGATATGCACCAGTTAGGACGGGGGACTTTTAAAAACATTTTATCACTGCTAGATCCATTTTCTTATGTTCTTTGTTCATTTACTCAGTGTTTAGCTATTTATATGTGACGGTGGCCATTCATACAAGCCCGATTTTACTATTAAGTGGTTCTAATTAATTGTTTAGGTTTAAAAACTTGCTAAAATCCATCATTGTTATCATATTTTTTGGTGGACAAGTTAACTTGGACACCTTAGTTTTCAAAAGTGGTTGTAATAAAATCCGAAAATACCGCCAAATTCAGTTATTCAGTGCAAAATTAGTACTTTAATGATATTTTATATTAAATGTGTCTATTACCGTAAATAAAATGGCGCTTTAATTGACAAGTAGCCTTTAAATATTAAATATCACATTTTAATTTCGATTTGAGTGGATAAACCAGAGAGTCTCAATGATATTATATGTGTGGTCTAGCAGTTGCATCCTTCCCTTGCCACGCGGAGGACCTGAGGTCAATTCTGCTGAGAGCCACATCTTTTTTTGTATAATACATTGGTACTTTTTGATGTTCCATTATATTAATTACTTACAATATCGTTAGTTTATTTATTAACGAGACTCTTTTTTTTATCTATTAATATTTTTTTATTTTTTTGTTTAATGAATATAAATTATCACAATTTTATTTTTTTGATTCGGCTGTTATGTTGTGATGTTCGTGATTTATTTTTACAAAACGATTGACTATTTAAGTATTATAATAATTATCCTGGCGCCCCGGGAAATCCAAGTTATTTTGTTACATTTTTAGGTCGTCCGTAGGAAGAGACCTTATGGCAGCATCCTTCGTGTGTAGTCTGTGTCTGTGTCTGTGTGTGTAGTCTGTGTGTGTAGTGTGTGTCAACAATTTGGTATACACTTTTTTCAACAATTTGGTATACACTTTTTGTTTTGTCCATTTCTTTTCCATACAATGTCCAATTGCAATCAAACTTCGGTCATAGATGCAACATGGAAACCTTCATATGTTAATGAGGTCAAAGGTCACATACCAAGGTCAAAGGTCATCCGAGGTCAAGATGTATATGTAAAAGTGGCTGCATATGTAAAATTGATTACATTTGTCCATTTCTTTTCCATACAATGACCAATTGTAACCAAACTTTGGTCATAGATACAACATGGAAACCTTCATATGTTAATGAGGTCAAAGGTCACATACCAAGGTCAAAGGTCATCTGAGGTCAAGATGTAAATGTAGAAATGGCTGCATATGTAAAATTGATTACATTTTTCCATTTCTTTTCCATACAATGTCCAATTGCAATCAAACTTCGGTCATAGATGCAACATGGGAATTTTCATATGTTAATGAGGTCAAAGGTCACATACCAAGGTCAAAGGTCATCCGAGGTCAAGCTGCATATGTAAAATTGATTACATTTGTCCATTTCTTTTCCATACAATGACCAATTGTAACCTAACTTTGGTCATAGATACAACATGGAAACCTTCATATGTTAATGAGGTCAAAGGTCACATACCAAGGTCAAAGGTCATCTGAGGTCAAGATGTAAATGTAGAAATGGCTGCATATGTAAAATTGATTACATTTTTCCATTTCTTTTCCATACAATGACCAATTGCAACCAAACTTCAGTCATAGATACAACATGGAAACCCGCATATGTTAATGAGGTCAAAGGTCGCATAGAAAGGTCAAAGGTCATCTGAGGTCAAGATGTAAAATTTAGTACACTTTTTTTTTGTCTCTTGTTCATTTTTTTTTGTCTCTTGTTCATTTTTCCATACAATGACCAATTGCAACCATTATTATGCAGTTCGAATCTTCCGTCCCATACTTGCAATGCATTGGTAAAGACCAATTATTCTGAACATTGTGTCACTGGAGTGAACTTGGTCAGTTGGTTACCTGCTATTAATATGCCAATTGTATTCGAGCAGTCACAAAATGCAGTAGACATTTTTTTTTAATTTGGTCTTTTTACATTTTTGAAATATTTTGAAATATTTTTAGAAATTTTTTGAGAAATTTTTGAAAATTTAAAAATCAAAAAAATCAAAAAAAAAAATCAAAAAAAAAAAAATCAAAAAAAAAAAAATCAAAAAAAAAAATCAAAAAAAAAGGTTATTGATATTTTTACAATAATATGGTGCATTTAAAAAATAAAAAAAAATAATTTTATTTTTTTACATTTTTGTTTTGTTTTGTTAAGTCAGATTCTCACTGCATAATAATGATAAAATTGGATGGATTTTTTCGCATGATACACAAATATATTGGTCTCGCTATGAGTTTTAAAAATATTGTGCTCGACTGCGTCTCGCACAATATTTTTTAAAACTCATAGCTCGACCAATATCATTGTGTATCACGCTCAATCCATCCAATTTTATATCAAACTTGGGTCACGGATGCAACATGGAAACATTCATATGTTAATTAGGTCAAAGGTCACATACCAAGGTCAAAGGTCATATGAGGTCAAGATGTAAAATTAGCTGCATATGTAAAATTAATTACATTTAAACAGGTGAAGTACAATTGCAACCAAACTCCAGGATGTTTATTTTATTTTTTATATCCTGGATCCGCTAGTGGTCTAACCTCTTTCTTTCTAGATGCCTGTGGTTTGAGATCCACCTTGTTTTTAATCTACCCATATAAACGGACGACCTATTTGGGACCGCTGTCCCTATTTTTTAATTTGTCATAAATTACGTTTTTATCGTAATTAATCAACATTGGAATTTAAATTAAATTATAAATTATGATATTTTTTCTTTCAATTTTTTTTTCTCCATAAACTTCACCACATATCGCTCACATAACATATCTCGGTGATTTCCTTCCAGAAACAATACACTAGTGATCCTCTTGCCGACTTCCACAAAATTCAACAGATCCATTCCAAGTCTTCTCATCCTTTTGACACTAAAATACTTGTCCACCCAGTTTTTTAGAAGACCTTGTTTAAATTAAGATGCGCTTTCAGATTTAGTGTTTTTATGTTGCGGTTTTAACGCGAACGTCATTTATTCCGTCAAATGTGTCGCGGATTGATTAGTTCGATAAAAAAACATTATACGTAACTCAAAATGTGATATAAATTTCCCAAAAAGCAAATCGGGGGGCACATTTTAGATTTAGCTTTTGAGCCTAGGCCACGCTGTGAAAAAGAGTTTTTTCGTTGCGGTTTTAACGTGAACGTCATTTATTCCGTCAAATGTGTCGCGGATTGATTAGTTCGATAAAAAAACATTATATGTAACTCAAAATGTGATATAATATCCCAAAAAGCAAATCGGGGGGCACATTTTAGATTTAGCCTTTTGAGCCCATGCCACGCTGTGAAAAAGAGTTTTTTCGTTGCGGTTTTAACGTGAACGTCATTTATTCCGTCAAATGTGTCGCGGATTGATTAGTTCAATAAAAAAACATTATACGTAACTCAAAATGTGATATAATATACAAAAAAGCAAATCGGGGGCACATTTTAGATTTAGCCTTTTGAGCCTAGGCCACGCTGTGAAAAAGAGTTTTTTCGTTGCGGTTTCAATGTGAACGTCATTTATTCCGTCAAATGTGTCATGGATTGATTAGTTCGATAAAAAAACATTATACGTAACTCAAAATGTGATATAATATCCAAAAAAGCAAATCGGGGGGCACATTTTAGATTTAGCCTTTTGAGCTAGGCCACGCTGTGAAAAAGAGTTTTTTCGTTGCAGTTTCAACGTGAACGTCATTTATTCCGTCAAATGTGTCGCGGATTGATTAGTTCGATAAAAAAACATACGTAACTCAAAATGTGATATAATATCCCAAAAAGCAAATCGGGGGGGGGGGGGGGGGCACATTTTAGATTCAGCCTTTTGAGCCTAGGCCACGCTGTGAAAAAGAGTTTTTTCATTGCGGTTTCAACGTGAACGTCATTTATTCCGTCAAATGTGTCGCGGATTGATTAGTTCGATAAAAAAACATACGTAACTCAAAATGTGATATAATATCCCAAAAAGCAAATCAGGGGGCACATTTTAGATTCAGCCTTTTGAGCCTAGGCCACGCTGTGAAAAAGAGTTTTTTCATTGCGGTTTCAACGTGAACGTCATTTATTCCGTCAAATGTGTCGCGGATTGATTAGTTCGATAAAAAAAACATTATACGTAACTCAAAATGTGATATAATATCCCAAAAAGCAAATCGGGTTGAGACTAGGCCACGCTGTGAAAAAGAGTTTTTTCTTTGCGGTTTCAACGTGAACGTAATTTATTCCGTCAAATGTGTGACGGATTGATTAGTTCAATAAAAAAACATTATACGTAACTCAAAATGTGATATAATATCCCAAAAACCAAATCGGGGGGCACATTTTAGATTCAGCCTTTTGAGCCTAGGCCACGCTGTGAAAAAGAGTTTTTTCGTTGCGGTTTCAACGTGAACGTCATTTATTCCGTCAAATGTGTCGCGGATTGATTAGTTCGATAAAAAACATTATACGTAACTCGAAATGTGATATAATATCCCAAAAAGCAAATCGGGGGTCACATTTCAAGCGCCCACCAATAATGACTTTGCTAAGCGCCCTGGGCGCTAAATAGGGATACCGTAATACGGTAGCCTTCTTCAATTTTTTTTAAAATTCCAACAATGCACATACTGACACAGGCATACCAGCTAGGCATACCAGTAATAACGGATTACACAAGGGGTAACATGAAATTAGTGCAGGGTTTGTTGCTAAGCCTTTACCCTGGTCACGCCGCCAGTGTAGCGTGTAAAATACCGGCGTCCATTTTGTGAACCTAAAATGACCAAAGACAAATACGGCTTGTGTAGTGCGATGTGATATTATAAACGAACTGTTTGGTGCCCGTTTCCAAAAATGAAAGTATATTATGCACAAGATTCTTTTGTATTTATAGTTTGATTGACGATAAATTCCGTGTGGCCAATTTTCAGTAAGAGATAAGCAAAGTGACTAAATTAGTGTTGTTCGGTAACTCTCATTGAAAAATACACACTGCGTGTGTTGACTATGGGTAACGGCGGCGACAGCACTTATGAAAATGTGGTTTAACGATGCCATGATATAATGTTAAAACATACAACGAAATGTTTGATGCCGTTTCCAAAAATGAAAATAAATTACCGGTATGCACAAGATTTTTTTATATTAAGTGTGTGATTAAGGCCCCTTGCAATTAAATGTGAGTTTACTGTTGCGTTTTTGAAAAGCAGGACGAGGTGACTATCTAATATTAATATTGTAATATTTTGGGGTAAAGTCACCTGATTTAATATTGTCGGCATTGTTAACTATTATCCAAGGTACGAATACAATTCAAATGATGTTAATTATGTCCTACCACCACCTACTGCCTTGGCTTTGCATTTTGTTTCTTTTATAAAGGAGTCTACTCATATTTGCATCCCTATTTTGAATATTAATGAGATACTCGATCGATGTTTGTAAAAAAAAATTGTTACGCTAGCTCGGAGAATTTTAAAGATTGCGATCGTAAACAAACCTGAAATATTACACAGAATGCACTAGAAAACTCAAACAAAGTTTGGCGGTTTTGATGTGACGTCATGCGCTGAAGCGATTGCGCAGTAATCAATTGCCGTGCCTACGAATATGCTTCAAATGCACACATTTCAATACAAAGCGACAATTGCAAGTTTCGTGCAGAGTTTTTTACTTCCCAGAAACATATCAAATCCTTTTGGTGCTAAAGCGCTCCTATTAAAACTAGCCTTTACTATTACCTGCCATACATTTACACACAGCCAATGCTTTATTGACCACTCGATAACCTTAAACAAACACCACTACGAAACCTGTGTTGGACTGTATGGACTGTACCATTATTCTATGGGGGACCACTATGGCCGTATCAACAATAAATATGTAATACTTTTGTTTATTTATTTTTTTATTAATTTAGACATACACTTTTGAAACAGTGGCATGAGTCTTTTCAACCGATGCCTCCTGTCTACTCGGAATGCAGTTAAAATAAAAGAGAAAACAAAGCCCGGATTGTGATGTTTCAATAACCCTCCCTATTGCTATAATGAAATGGTTTTTGATTTTGACTAAAACGAAATCATCGATTGGTCATATTTTTATAAGGGCTAATAAACGTGCCTTACTCTTATCCGATCACAATAATTTTAGCGTCATATGAAAGCCTAGACGTCAAGGGTCAATCACTTTTTTTCCATAACTGAAGGGGGCGCTCATACCGTAAATATAGCGGTCTGAAAATACACTTTAGTCTGAAACGGCCCGTGCTAAGCAGAGAAATTGACCAGATTTAGGCAAACAGCTGGTTATTCAGTTGAAAATAAACGTAGGTTGTATGTGTCGGAGAATGTTTTTTAAGCACTATTAGATAGAGTATGACTTCTTCTTACATGAGCTCGTTTCCATAGATGATACATTTTATATTTTTAATTCTAGGATCCAAAAGGTAAAAAAACCCATGTTTTTACGACACCGCTCCATAGACATTTTAATTCGGTATTCATGATGCATGAATGATGCATGAATTGGAGCGCCTAGGATTTGATATGTGTTTTCCCAACCCGGAAGTATTGCAATTGCGGCTCATCGGCTAATTTTATCGTCAGAAAAGTGTTAAAAAGCTTATGAAAAAGCTGTAAACAATGAAATAATTAAATATTTTTAAAATATTACATATATCACGCGGGTGACTTTTGGACGCGCGCGGGCAACAGTAAACTCACATTTAATTGCAAGGGGCCTAACGAGAACTTCCGTGTGGCAAATTTTCAATGAGAGATAAGCAAAGTGAAAAAATTAGTGTGATTTTTTGATTAAATTTGATACGCTATGCAGGACGCACGTTGATCTATGGATGGCGTACCGTGTACATGCACTAACTGAATTGGCGTGGATAATTGAACTATCGAAAATGTTAAGATGACGTCATAATAAATCGGACTGTCAAACAGCCGTGCATCCCCTTAAACCAAGTGATAAGCATAAATGCAATGATTACTAGTTTCAAGTGAGTTAATTTGTTTAAATCTAACAAAAACAGCTATTGTGGACCTCTCCATTTCACCTTAGGTGACTCCAACCCCTGACTAACACATCTTATTATCTTACCCCATAGGAATTGCATCTTTGAAGGCATGAGGTGTTCATAATTCCCCTTCCCCCAAAGTTTGGTTCTATTTGGATTTTGGAATTCTCAATCGGAACAACCATATAAACCAAATTCCCCAAATAGAACCCCTCCTTGACGTTTCCATGAACTAGATTACAAACACACATGAAAGAAGGCATCCGCATGTAATCCTACAAACAATGGACTTTATATACGTGGGCATATCGCCCTCATAACAACAGGAAACATGCATTACTTTGGGATTAGGGAACTAGATATGCCTATATATGATTAAAGGTTTAATCATTTTGGGGTCGATTTGTCTGTCTTGCCATCTGTTGAATAAGTTACATGTTGCTAACATTGAGAGAAGCTTTTATATATTTAAGTCATTTCCACAAAAAACACAATAATAATATGGTTATAAGCGAAAGCTAGATGGTACACATTTTATCTATGTGTTGCAAGTATTCCCAGAAAATAAAAGATGTATAAAGCCAAATATGATAGATATGATATATCCACCTTCACAGGCTTCAAATGCACTTAGTGCTCAAGTATACAATAGACTATAATCAACAATTATAAAATAGTTAGACTTCAGCATATTCAACCTTCACTCCAACCCACCCACCCACCATACCAACCCACCATACCCACCCACCCTACCAACCAAACCCACCGCACCCCACCAAACCCACCCCTACCACCTTACTAACCAAACCCACCACACCCCACACCACACCCAACCTACCAACCAAACCCATGCCACGGTTATGATGGTTCCCTGCATCAATGGGCTCCACACAACTCATCCATATAGATGCAGGTACATGCAAATCATACCATTGCCTTGATTTGCTGGCATAACATTCATGCATATGCATGAAATGATGTAAAATAATCCACAATTAATCAATGACAGCTTCACACTTACAACGATAACTAATTTGCTGATTGGCACAAAATATACTATGTCTGTCCTTCATGATAGGGTCAAACTTCACTGAATGGAAGTAGCGCCCTCTCCCTTGCGTCATAGCCATGGCAGCGTCACAATGCATTTGGTATTTGATATGTAACCTCAACTACAACTTGCGTTGATCGTTCCTGTATGTAAAGACAGAGCGACATTGTAATATCTATGTAGAGTCAATTCTTGAAGTCATAGCCTATACTGGCACCTATGGATGAGATCAGGCCTGGAGCTGTAAAAGTCCTTTTTTGTGTACCAATGTACCTTTTTTTGTGTACTAATGTACCTTTTTTTTGTGAAAACGCCACCCCCAACCCCGTTTTCGGAAAACGCCCCTTCCCCCATTATGTAAAGCATTTTTTCGAGCCGGTTTGGACTGAAATATGTCCTAAGTCCCCCCCTCCCCCCCCCCCCCCCTGTTCTCAAAATTTCAGAGCTGACTGAAAGAAGAAAAAATTGGGGCACTTTTTTGGGGTACCAATGTACCTTTTCCAGAAAAGACTCCCCCCCCCCCCCCCTAAAAAAATCCTGCTTACGGGCCTGGTATGAGATGGCACAGGATCCATGGTGCAGGGAACCCAGCATAGTCTGATGTAGGAGAATTAAAAAGCAATCTTCCACCCAGTGCCATAGCCAGGGTCACTTGGGGTATTCTTTCCCGGTGAAAACCAGTTTGACCCGGTGGCGTAGCCAGGTTTTTCATGTAACTTTTTGATTTGCCGTCGTGTAAGAAAATGACGATGGGGGGAGGAGAGGGGGGGGGGGTTAGAGGCGTTGCGTCCCTCATATCGGCATTAGAAACTGCAATTTTCCCAACTAATTTGCCTCTCCTCCTTTCTCCTTTCTGTCCGTTTCCTTTCCCTGTCAAATTTTGTACGGGGGGGGGGGGGGGGGGGGGCACTCTTTCCCCCTTGCCCCCACCTGGCTATGCTACTGCTTCCACCCATTGCTCTGAAAAAACACTGAAAACAACTCATTCACTGATATCATTAATTGCCAACAAAATGTCACATAGATATGAATCATTTTGCCGCAAAAGCACACATATGATGGTCAAATATTCATCATAAAATCAATCATTTGTCGTATTTATTATTATGGTATTCAACCAATATTTGTGTGCAATGAGTTAATTCTGTATATGTTGCTTTTTTCGCTTATGGATTTTATACATAATTACACCACATGATGATGTATGGCCTGCTATGTTTGCAATGTGCATGTGTACTTCCATGTGGAGGAAATAAATCTGTTGAATGGATAGACTAAACAACTTAAAACATGCTTCAATATGTAGGCCACATGCAAGAGCTACAAAATATCTTTTCGCCCAGATATATGGGCATATAGGTTGGTTTTCACACAGCGGGAGGCCAAACTGCGGTTAATTTGCTCGCTGACTGATCAGAAATGTTGGTATTAAAAATGTACCCTTTTTTATTTACATGATTTCAGTGCCAAAAATGGAAGAAATGTGATGACGTGTTCTAACTTTGCTATTCGAATGGGGACAATTGGTCAAGTATTTCAGAAGTTATGGCAATATTAAAATCTTAATCTCACAGATATTTCTGCGTCCCATTTTGGATAAAAATATGACTGTGCGTCAATGCGATATTAGTGTACATGTATTTTATTAGGAAGGGATCATATTATATCATTTCTAGGCAATTTGTATTTAGAATAAACAATCTAAAAATAACATAACAGAATAACTTTTCAGGCTCTGTTTGCTTTTGTTTTGTCCAACCTGAATTTGTGTAAATCCACAAACATGCAAATATAATTTCAGAGCATCAGGCGACATAAGAGGGACGCACCATTAGATACTCAGGGGGGGGGGGGGGGGGGGGGGGGGGGGGGGGGGGCATAGTCTGCTTTAGTATACCTTTTTCCTTTTCTTTGTCACTCTATGAACATGTACCGATAGAGGGCTCACTCCCCATGGACCGCTCCCCATCCTCTGATCTCACCCCCGGAAAAAAGGTCTACTTGCATTGGATTGACCTCGTTGACCTCCGTATACTTTTACATTAGTGCTCGTCCAAAAATTGGACGCATACGTAATGAGCAATTTGTTCGCGTGGGGTTCAAAATTAACCAATGGCAGACACGATAAATACGAAGTATATGAATATTTATATACGTCTTCGCAGAGAGACGAATCTTGCTCACTTGATAAATTCAAAATGTCGATTTTCTGGCACTGTATAGCCGCCGTTTCGGTCTAAAATCACACTTTAGGAGTTATCTTTGACATTGATCCTCGCCCAAAATATGTTCCTCAGAGATATAGCTACATTTCCGCATATGTGACTATTTCCATGCTATTTCCTATCTTTCAATATCGTGTAATAAAAAACCTTTTTACGTTTAAACAGAGACAAATAATTTGATCATTGTTTACGATAACTAGAGACTCTTACACAGCCACAGAAATACCCCCTTCACACGTTTCTAGATGTACAAACAGCAAATTCGATACTTAGCGCGTTATCAAGGGGTGTGATACTATCGTGACGCATAAAAAGCATCGTCCCTAGTAATCCCTAGTGTGCTCAAGCACAGTTCTTTTGTAAATCCAATGCCAGTAGACCTTGTATTTGGTCGGTTCTCGGATGGGAAGTATCAGGGGGTATTGTTCGATTGTGTGACAGTGAAATTATACAAGGCATACGAGTAGACTATTTGGTCGGTTCTCGGATGGGAAGTATCAGGGGGTGTTGTTCGATTGTGTGACAGTGAAATTATACAAGGCATACGAGTAGACTATTTGGTCGGTTCTCGGATGGGAAGTATCAGGGGGTGTTGTTCGATTGTGTGACAGTGAAATAATACAAGGCATACGAGTAGACTAGGGGGGGCATGGAAGTTTTAAAAATAAAAAAAAACTTTGCCCACTTTCCAGGAAGAAAAAAAAAAAATTTGCCCACCAACCAGAAAGAAGAAAAAAAAGATGACCCACTGCCGAGTAAAAAAAATAAATTATGACACACCCAACTTAATGTACAGAAAAACAGTTAAAACCTAAATAAAAAAAACTTATCCGCCTTCGGCGAAAAAAAAAAAAAAATTGCCGCCAAAGGCCAAAGGCGGCAACAAAAAAAAATGTCGCCTACTTCGGTGATGAAAAAAAAAAATTCCGCCCGACCCCAACTTCCATGCCCCCCCCCTGAAAATCAAATGGTGCGTCCCTAAGAACACCCTACTCTGTTATACGGGCAAATGGATCGCTCAGGTAGGGTCGGTCAGTAGAGGATCCAGGGGGGTGAGGGGCACCGGTAAATTTTGTAACAAATTTAAAAAAGGAGAGAGAGAGAGAAAGGGGGAAGAGAAGGGGAGAGAAAACGGGTATTTGCCCAAGTAAAGGGGTCTATACAACCGTCTACATGTCACATGGTAAATGGGTTGACAAAATACCACGGCTGTCGCCAGTGTCGCGAGGTGTCGTGTGTCGCAGTGGCGTAGCCAGATAGGGGGGATCACCAGGGCCGGACTTACCATTTGGCCAGATGGGCCCAGGCCCCCAAATTCAGAAAAAATAAGAATAAATTACCAACACTTAACACTAAATTAGGAAAGCGCAGTAAAATTTCTCGCGCTACGCCCATTTTGTAGAAATAATATTTTAGAAGCTTGTTCAAAGCCAAACTGTACATCAATATGGCCAAATCAGTGTAAAATAGCAACATGTAGCGTGCGCATTTGGTCAATTTAGTTTAGTTACCATACTTTTGTCATCAAATTGATAATTTTTGGCCCACTCTACTTCCACACTGGTATGATACTCACTCTTTAGCCACTTGAGAGAACATGGTTCCTCACAGTGAGTTGGGGGCCTCCACATTTTGGCCTGGCCCAGGGCCCCAAAAAGGTAAATCCGGCCCTGTATATGGTACATGTTTTATATAAAAGTAACCCCAATCGCGTCCAATTTTAAATATTTTTGGACCCTTGAAAATAAGTTAGGACACTTGGAATTTCAGAGGCAAGGGTCCAGGGGACCCTTTGATTTGTATTCCGATTTTGAGGCCTGCTGCCAAGGCTCGCCCGGGCAGTGATTTCGTGCACACATACCAAATTGGTTGATGACGTCATCGAATCGAATGCTGTAGCATGTATGTGGACATTGTTTTTTGCCGTAGTGAATCATAGGTTCCAGGAAGGTTGGAGTTAAAGAAACTACATGCTTTCATTCCCCTGGCCCTCCTGTGAATTAAACCACAATATACTCAAAACCATCTTCCGTCATCAACCCTCCACCGTGCCATAAAAAAACTGCTTCACTAACACCCTACCCCAAGCTATATCCTATGGTTAATTCTTATAAGAACCCACTTTATTTCATTACCTCATGGCCCTCACATGGGTTATACCACATTACTTTATTAACCCCCTACCTCCCAAACCACATTCCTTCATTAACCCAACCCCACCCCACCCTCGGTTTCAAAATAGTTAAATAACTATTTTTTCATTTACGATGAAGACATGATCAAGGTCGGATCACAAGCAAATTATCAAGAATGATGTAGGATTAAATGCTTGCTAGTCACCGATTATATGTAGCCTATGTGTGTGTTTAATTTCTACAACAAATTGACAAATCGCTTGGACATTACTATACTTATTACTAGATATGCTTACGCATCTTCACAAATTTTGCATTTGCGTAACTAATAAACATACTGAAAATTACCATTCCTGAAATATTTAAAAGCCACCTTATATTTCTACATCATCTATAATATTGTGTTCGATTGATTTTCATATATTATCAATATCTACCTTTTTTATTTGGGTTGGTTCATTCATTCTCATGTTTTCAATGTACCAATGTCCAACCCGATCGTTAGCCTTAAAATATATAAGTTTGGCGTCAGGTAACCACCATTTTGGTTGGGGCCACTCATCCAAAAGGTTTAGAACCCAAGGTAAAGTTCAACTGACATTTGCTGATGAATATCAAAGTTCATTGATTGAAAATTCAAGATATCTAAAAAAATTGAATAGTGATCAAGGGATTAAGGTTCATATTTCAACCAACATGATTTAAACACGTTATTAAATAATGTATACTATTATGCAAATCTTTTGTTTCTTCTCTACAGGAATAAACCCCTGCATGGTTTTCAACGGTGGCTGTGAGCAGATATGTCTGGTAGCCCATATAAACCAGGTTATATGTAGCTGTGATGCAGGGTATAGACTAAAACCTGATGGTGTATCATGTTCTATGGGTATGTATGTTGCAAAAGCTGCTCTTTTCCCCACAGCCATTACATTGAACAAACATATTCAACTTGAATATGTTTGTTCCTTGTGGTGCAAAATTACATTTCACTTTTCAATTTGGGGTGTAATCATTATTTTTCATGGTAATTTCGCTTCAGACTTTTTGCATAGAGTTCAAAGGGTATAAGCCTAAAGGCATATTATGCAATCGTTTTCATGGAACGCCCATTATCTTTGAGTAATGCAATTTGTTTGTCAAATTACATTCATAAACATGAAACTAAAGTATTCTCTAAGTTACAGATCAATATGTTCCCTAAATACTTCAAAATCATGGTTTGAATAGGTTAAAATAAACTGTCGGAGTTAAAGGGGGTGTCCCGCAAGCATAAAAGTGTACATTATATGTTAGAAACATATCTATCGAGCCCAACTGTTGTAATTATATAGAACAAAACACCACACTTATGACAAAAACAAATAAAAACCGCTATCTCTCAACATGCACTTTTTAAAATTCGCGGCGATCAAAAGTCCCAGTGTCGATGATGTCATAGTTATACAATGCACATGCGCAAATTTGAGCACCGATACCTATGACGTCATCGACACCGAGACTTTCGATCGCCGCGAATTTTAAAAAGTGCATGTTGAGTGATGGCTGTTTTTATTCATTTTTGTGACTAGTATGGTGTTTTGTTCTATATAATTACGTAATTTCGGCTTGATAATTATTTTTCTAACAAATAATGCTCAATGTTGTGCTTGCGGGATCCTTCCTTTAACCCGCCAACTTATTTCTAAGTGTTTTCCGTTTGTTAGGTTTAAATAACTAGTCAAGTTGTTCCTGATGTCAAGTCAATCCAGTTGGTCAAGTTAAAGGCATATTATGTGATCTTTTCCAGGGAGCGCCCTCTATTCATAATTTTTTTTAGAAAGTAGATTTTCTTGCAGATTTACATTTCTGATTATATATCATGAATATATTTTGAGTTACAAAGCAATACGATTTATAATTACCTCAAAATCATGGTTTTAGAGTGAAAAATAAGTTGTCGCGCAGACCTGACAGTTTAATTTCATTCATTAAACCATGATTTTGAAGTAATTAGGAATTGTATCGCTCTGTAATTCAGAATATATTTATGATTTATGATCAGAAATGTAAATCTGCAAGAAAATCTACTTTCTAAAAGAAATCATGAATAGAGGGCACCCCCTGGAAAAGATCACATAATATGTCTGTAAGTCCATAGCTGTCTCAAGTGAGCAACTTTGGGTGGCTACTATTAACCCTTTGAACCCGGAGTTATTATAAGGGTTCGGTACACCCACCCTGACTTCTCCGGGGGTAAAATGCTAAATATAGTACACCTATATCATCCGTAATATATGTTACCGATGATAGAGGGCAGTATGCCATTGTACTACACGTATAACGTAATCTATTTATAACATAAAAACGTCCGTTTTTATCACCAAAATTGCCAATCATGACCGTAAAACAATGCATCCCTGTCTACCTGAGAATCATCTGCGCCATATTGGGTTGCATATTCATCCAATTTCGCGCTATTTTTGACTGTTTTCCTCAGCTAAATGACATCAAATCACAACGAAAACCTTGTGAAACAATGTATTTCACATCGGGTGAACGTCGCATATTCATCCAATTTCGCGCTATTTTTGACTGTTTTCCTCAGCTAAATGACATCAAATCACAACGAAAACCTTGTGAAACAATGTATTTCACATCGGGTGAACGTCACATGACTTTCAAGTCACATGACCACTCAGTCATATGATCAATGTGTCACCTGATCGCTCAGGCCGATTTATCGGCCTATCGGGTCACAGCGCGTTCTTAAATAGGCCGATTTTTCGGCCTTTCGGGTTCAAAGAGTTAAGAGAATAAAATAATGTTACCCACAAAATGTATAGATTTGATACAGGATTTGTTGAGCGAAACCTTTGTCCAGCCCAAAGAATCTTAGGTTTTCCCTTTTTGTCCTGTTGATCACTGGGAGCACTTGTCTCCATTTTCAACAGAAATTTGATCAATTTATTGATCTTTTGCTCCACTTTTTAATTTTTGTTATTCAATCTTTTGCTTAGTTTTCAAATCCGCTATTTTGAAACAGCGTAACGAGCAGATTACTGAAACAATATTTTGTTCTTCAATATCATGACCCAAACCTACTTTCCTTTCAAAATCATGCTAAAAGGGTAACTTATCTGATTGATGGCAACAGCAAAAACGGACATGAATATGGATATGAATTTGATCTAATTTTGAAGAATCATGGTACTACTTTCAACTATAGAGTCGTGACTTATAGGGGAGGGGAAACTCAACTTTATTATTAGGGGTATGAAATCACAGTTCACATAAGAGGGGGGCTGATAAAATAGGGCATCAGAATATAAATAAATGTTCATGGCTTTTGAATTTGAAAAAAAAATTGGTGTTAAAAACTGGAACTGGTTGAATAAGGGGTCTTAACCATTTCAGGAGAGGGAAATGGGGTATTTTGGTGGCACATACCATACTAGTGTCTGTGCCAACCCTCCCTGGGACAAATCATTGCATTAGGTTCTGTAAAAGTGGAAATGTTTGCGTGTGTAATTGTTTGCGCTTTCCACATTTTGAACAATTTTGCTTGTATTTCACAAATTTGAGCATCCTTAACATAGACCTACCCAAAAGCGTTCGTTGATTTCAGCGCGAAAATAAATGTAGCGCGGACATTTCCCCTTTTGCAGTACTTTGTTTTTTTATTTGTATGATTATCTTCACATGATGCATTATCACATCTAAAGGTACTTCTTGTAGTACTTGTAGGTCAAGCCTAATGAGAGATAGGCTACATTCTACTGAGGACATTTAAAAAAAATGGTTAAAAATTGAAAAAACAAGGGAGACACATGCTGTTTTGTTGTTGTATCTTAGATAAAGTATAAATTCAACTGCAAAAAGTGTCAATGAATTTTTAAATGATTGTTTTATATTTTGTCAGCTAAAAAAAGAAACTATTTGTGTTGTAATAGAAAAATTAGATGTGATTCGCTATGCGTCATATTAATGTTGTCCTATATCTTAAAGCCCTATTTGGCATGAGACTGCTCAAGTTTTAAAGATCCACCCAGCTGTATGTCAAACAAGATCAAATAACTAATCATCAAAATCCTAATTTTACATTTTGTTGCAATATTAACTATTCCAATCATGTTTTTCCTCAATATATATCGAGTTACCAAAATAAGTTTGCTTAACAAAATGCATACCACAAACGCATGGACCTGATTGGGCTGTGCTGTGCCAGTTTGAGACCATACCATAGCTTTTTGACTGTCCCATAGACGTTATTGGACATTTCAGGCTAAAGAGGGAGACATACTTGATGTGACGTCACTAATCATATCGAAAGCGAGGCCAATCGTGGTAAATTAGGTCACTCCCTCTTTAGCCTGAAATCGCCAATTACGAATAATGTCTATTGATCATGTTGATTTAATGTACACTTTTTTCTCGCATTACCATAACCCTTTCATCCCTGAACCCCATAAAATCCCATTTGAAAACCATGCTGGCAGCACATGTCGCCTCAGTCTATCGTGCAGGGTGCTCACGGCGGGTGATAGCGTAAAGATGTAAAACTTAAAGGCCTGTATGTTCCGATCACTTTTTGGGGGCTATGATTTCTTTTTCACTTCAAGATGTTTTTATATCAGAAAAATCCCCATATTTTTCTCATTATGTCTGTAAAATCTTAGATGCCAGAAATGTTCCATTTAGAAATTACAGGGTGTATCAAAAAAATCGCAACACTTTTTGTCGCGAGCTCTCCGATTACGGCAAATCACAAATCACTCTGAAATTTATATATTCTGTTAGCTGTGCTTATTGGCTATCACATAGTCAAATTACAGCGATATCGATTATTGATTCGCTGAGATATCAACGTTACACGTAGACAAGTGCAAAACACGTTTTACATCGTTTATCCTGTATGCCTGATTTTCTTGTCAGGTGAAATTAGCAAGATACTTTAATAACTCATTGTACTTAAATAATTGGAATCAAACTCATCATTCTGAGACGAAAATGTCATGTTAAAGGTATCAAATGTCTGGCTATTGCAGTATCATATCAATATTAATTAAATCTGGCAATACATTAGTTGATAGTTAATGACACAACTTGAAAATCCAGATTACAAAGTCTGTTTGCAAATCCTCTCTCTTTTTCTCTCGTTAATGTCATAAATAAAACAGTATGGCACATTATTCAAAAGATAAACAAATGGAATAGTCCAGTGAAGGTAGTAATTGTCTTGTATTAAACAGTCATTGTTAGTCTGTAGTGAATGGGAATGGGACATTATGGTGCTGCTCGACCCTCAAAATGCTGTCCTTGTTTTAAGATGCATCGATTAGGAACTTTAATTTATGAAAGAACGTACCATAGACATTGTGTACATGTGGCGATCATAGCAATCGGTGGTTCAGAACTTAAAAAGGGTGATTGACGTATTCAAATGGTCGAATGATTATCAGATTACACGATTCAATGATTTTATGTACCACCTTACTCAAACAAATGAAATTAATATAAACCATTCCAGACATTAAGGTTACATAGTTATTAAACTGTTAACCCATAACACTAATCGGACAGGAAAATCCAAGTTTTAGAATGAACGATGTAAAACGTGTTTTGCACTTCTCTGTTTATACCTTTAATATCTCAGCGAATAAATAACCGATATCGTTGTAATTTGACTATGTGATAGCCAATAACTAGACCTAACAGAATATATAAGTTTCAGAGTGATTCGTTTTTTACTGTGACCGTACAGCTCTCGACAAAAAGTGTTGCGTTCTTTTTGATACACGCTGTATAGGCTAAAATGTGGTGAATTGCTGCCAAAGGTGGTTAAAGGGGCATGAAGAGATATGTTGGAGGATGCGCCCTCAATTATGATGAAAACTGGGATTTGTATATTTTTATAATTGTATTACATGTATGAAATCGTATTAAGGATTAAGAAAAATCAGCCCTCTTTGTACAACAAAACGTTGATAGCGATGGTATTGTTTTAATCAAGTTTTGCTGTGTATTTGTGAGTAGAAACAACAATAACGGTAATTTTTAATGTTCATCTTGAATTCTGAAGTAATTTTTTTTTTTTTTAAATCTTCAACACTACTTTGTGTCCCTTAAACCACCCGCCAGTGTGTACTACTCAATTGGCAAATTTATTGTGACCTTGTGCTTCTAAAATAAGAACAATTGAAGTTATGCAACTCAAACTTTGGAATGTGAACATTTGAAGGATGACCTTTCATGTAAAATAGTAAACATCAAGTTGAAAATCGGGCTAGAAATCAGAACATCTACCTTTAAAGGGGAGGTTGAGTCAGATTTAGCCTATGTTATAAAACAATTTTACACAACTGTCCCTAAATATCAGCCGATAAGTGTTGTATGCCATATTGTAGCCCATGATGCCTAGTTTTGAAAAACGCTTTTGGTTTCTCTCTGGTTGCCATGGTAACAAGGGCAAGGCCTCTGATTGGCTAAACAAAGGAACAATAACTTAAAATCTAAATTACCAGCTTGTGTCATATTTGGGGGAAAGGTGCGTGAAAACAATACACACAAAATAATGTCAAGAATTTTCCTTGTTGTTGAAACCTTATAAAGTTCTTACTCTGACATGGAATTTCCCCTTCCAGAAAGTATCTATTAATTAAGGTTGTATGAGTATGACTATTGGTTCATCAGGCAGCTGTGAAATTCAATCACCCTCACAACTCTGATGGGGTCAAACAGGTACCGATGACCAAGTATCTTGACCCAATGTGATCATGATTAGCATAACAATGAAATGTGGCAAATTGGCTAAAAGAAAAGAAGGAAAAAAAGTTCCACGGTCCAGAACCATATTTTTTTTAAATTTAAGAGATTTTGTTATAGTTTTTTTTAGTGTTTGCAAAAACAGAACAAAACAAGATTTTGAAAATTGTTGGTAACTGTAGAATTTGTTGACCCCCTCGCCTAAAAAAAACTCACCCGACTGACCCTACCTTGAGAGGTCCATCTGCCAGGGATTGTTTTTCATTGCCTTTAGTATTGCTCATGATTTATATTATTTGAAAAATTTCAAAGCACAAAGATCAACAGAAAAGTTGTCATCATTCTCACATATAGACTTTCAGATTGGACCCTCAGCTTTCGCCTTTGACAGCTCATAAATTATTATTAAGTGTCACACTTTTGAAAACTTACATCTAATACGCATCAAGCGTCATCTTGGTACCACTAACTTCCAAAATTAAAAAAAAATAATTAAAAACTGGATATGTTATTTATTAACAAGCTGAGATAAATTGGAGTAGTTACAATTCAATGCCACAAGGATGATAGCTGTCACTTTAAATATTGCCTGAAATACCTGTGTCACACTGTACATGGACTATTTATGTGGGCTTAATTTTAAATTTCCTGCCATATCTAATAATTGTTCACATAGTAATATTCCCCTTTTTGTGTTACTGTACATAGACATATGTAATATAAGAAACATATATTTGCATTTCTATTTTACATGACCATAATTGTGTGCCAAAAGGGTAAAAATGTCTATCCCATCAAAAATGTCAACCTTTTTTGACATTAACATTGAATGTTCTTCAAGGGCATAATTTACCTTTGCCACATATAGAATTGTTATAACAGTCGTCGTCAATTTTGATCATCAGATTTGGGCGTACTATCGGATTCAGCAGGTGTGCCAATATATGGAAGTGTTTCTTTAAAAGGAAATTGACTATAAATCGCACTATATTTATTGATTTTGGTTAGATTTGGTGTTGACTTAACCCTGAATTGGATTAACTATATTTATCTCTTCTTAATAATGAAGGAAAAACAGTTTTACTCATTGCACTATTAGGCTAGGCACTTATTATATTAGCTCTGTTTCATTTATATTTGTATTTAAAGGGGCATTGAGAGATACGTATGGGAGTGCGCCCTCAATTTTTCCCGGAAATTGTGGTTTTTTGCACCAAAGTAATATTGAATTGAATTGAATTGAATTGAACTTAGGCATATACTAACTACCATCTGAAACTGTTTACCTTAAAGGTATATTATGTGATCTTTGCCAGGGAACCCTCAATCCTCGAGAAAAAAAATTGAAAGCAGATTTTCTTGGCAGATTTACATTTCTGATCATAAATCGTACATACATGCCAAGTTACAGGGCGATACGATTCTTAATTACTTCAAAATCATGGTTTTAGAGTGAAAATAAACTGTTGGAGTCTGCGCCGACAACTTATTTTTACTCTAAATTCACTCTAAAACCATGATTTTGAGGTAATTAGGAATAGTATCGCTCTGTATCTTGGAATATATTCATGATTTATGATCAGAAATGTGAATCTGCAATAAAATCTGCTTCCAATTTTTTTCGAGGATTGAGGGCGTCTCCTGGAAAAGATCACATAATATACCTTTAATTCGCAGTATATCATGTAATATTTCACAATTTGGTTATTTCGATGTACAGTAGATCCCCTGGGAGGGGGGGTACTTGACTTTCATTTTGGTAGGGGTGTGCGGCCCAAAGGGCCGAAACTGGGGCTTACGGAACTGAACGGTCGCCGAAATTGGGGTCTTAGAGAACTTTTTGGCAAACCCGCGATTTGCTCTGGTTGAATTTTGGGTCTAAGGGAACTACCAATGGATGAAAAGGGGTCTTATGGAACTGCCAGTGGATGAAAAGGGGGTATTACGGAGCAGCTGAGGCCGTGAAAAGGGGGTCATGGCCGCCGCACATACCCATATTGCCAATGTACGTGTAGATCACATCGAAATTATCAGCAGAATTCTGTAATCTGGAAAAACCTAGTTTGTTGAACGCAAATTTGAGAAAACAAAGGAAAACTGTTTGTTTCACTCAGGGCGGAAAAAAATTGCCTTTTGTTACTAAAATTGTCAATTTTTTTCTAATTTTAACTAAACTGGGTTTTTTTTGGGGGGAATGCCCCCCTTGCCCCCCTGTTGGGCCACCATTGGTCCCCGGATCGATTCCTGGCTGGTCCCTGGCAATTTAGTTAGTGTTTTCTCTTCGTAAATTGTGATCCCAGTTAAAAACCCTAATTTAGGGTTAGGGTCAGGGATGCAAATAGTGCGGGAGCGGGGAGCACCGCTCCCAGGAAATAACAGCTAAAATTGAGGAAATCATGCCATTGTCAAAAAAAAAGAAAAAGGAGGAAGGAAAGAGGAAAAAGAGGGAAGAGAAAAAGAGGAAAAAGAAGAGGGGAAAGGGAGATAAAAGAGAAAGAGGAAAAAGGGAAAAGAAGGGAAATAGAAAAGAGAGGACAAGATGACGAATAGGGCAGGGCAAAGCTAGATTCAATTTTAAGTGAGGCAGTGAAGCCACAAACTGACGCATGTGGATGGAAGTATCATACAGGTAATCTCAAGCCCTTCAAGGAACATGTACAATACCATGAGGGCAGGCAGTCAATCAAAAACTGTGAAAAGAAGACGAGTCGAGTCGTGAAGGTGGATCTGAGGAAAGTTATACAACGAGGGTTCCGATCAATAGGAAATTCAATTTATCAATGCAGCACTAAAAATTGAAGGAAGAACTGTTGAGAACGACCTAGAAAACCTTGAGGAAATATTGGATCAATGAGATATAAAGAAAAACCATAAGCACCAAACAAGTTGGAAAGTAGTATAGTTTGAGGAAATGGAATCATCAACATCAAGAGGAATAAGCAGTAACATGAATGGAGATGACTAAAAAGGACAGCAGCTGACACCAATATCTCGGATTTGAGGATATCATATTTTTGCTCAAAGGATGAAAAGGGAAGACAAGGCCAAATTGATAGTTACATTTAAAGAAACCCTTTCAATGCAAAAATAGAGAAAGTTAAAAAAGGAGATGCACATGAAAAATACACAAACAGACATAAATCTCAATAATTGTAATCACAAGCGTACAAATGGGACTATATGGGCTGCCAGCAGGAGTTCAAAGATATAAGTAACCAGTGGTCTCTTTACTCTCTTCATATCCATGCGAGTGATGCGACAATAAATGTTTGACAGCTCTGCTCATAAAGCTTGCTCGTGCAGATTTCTATGTGAAGTGCATACATCTTGTACCATGTACCAGAGTCTATCATTCATTCATGTACCAAGAGGATCATACCGTACTATTACTATCATTTGAGATCTGGTAAGGAAAACTATGATTATGGAAGCTTTCAAAATCAAATTATTGTGTATACTATACTTTGAGAATGACTTATTACTGAGTCATGAGGAAAATAATTGATCTGAGCAAACAGGTTAAACTTTAAACAATGAATTATTAGTTATGCTAACATGTATATTACAACCTATTCATAATCTGGTGCTGGTGTTCATGAAATAGCCCTTTCTGCATCAAAAATCTTGTATGATTAATTTATTTTGCATGCTGAATTCAATTACCATGATATGATGGAGTAAATTGTCATGATTGTTGGACTGGAATGTATGTTAAGTACATTCAAATGGTAGACCTTTGTATTCGTTCATGCTCATTGTTCAAAAATATTATGAATTCAGAAATAACATGGAATTGAATGTCAAACTTAAACTAGATGTAATTGCATCGGGTTGTGAGTTCTTATAACTCTGATGAGTGTTATTTTAAAAATGATTTTGTAATTGCAAATCAATATCCCGACTGACACCCTGGCCCATAGAGCATGTTGTGATACAAATAACTGTTTATGTCTCCTTCATAACAAGAATTATCTTTAGCGTTGGTTATCAAATTTAAGTTTTAAGTAATGGCATTCCATCTTTTACAGATGATCCTCACCGTCTTCCAAGCATAAGTCATAGTCAACCGTGTCTCAAATTCCGGATTCAAGCCTCTTTATATCAAGCATTGTTCAAGAAAGATGTCCAAGTCAAGTCAAGTCATCCCAGTCCGGTTAATGGTTGAATGACGTGGGAAAATGTATAGTTAGATAGATAGCTGCAAACTGAAGAAGGATTACCTTTAGTGTTAACAGAACACATTAGTTTTTAAGTTGTAATAATGGCATTCTCTGTAGCCTCCACCTCAAAGGAATTTAGAAGCAAAGAATACTGTCCAAAATGTGTAAATGGTAAAGACGAGCAACAGCTGACTGAGTGTTTGCGCACCCTAACAAACTACACAGATCTTGCTGAAAATGCCAGCAAGTGTGGCAAAGAACTTTTTGTAACCAGAATATTGGCCCAGAGGAATTTCTGGGATGCATGTAGCTCCATAATCAGTTTGGAAGTTGACCAATCAACAATGATCAATCAAGCTAAGATGTTCTTGCACAGACTTCACTCAATGATCAAGTGTGGTAGTAGACGTAATATACGCCCTCTGCCTCCCCTCCAGCCCAACACGTAGTATTATGAACCAAGCATATAATACTTGCATCAAATGGCTCAACCATAGCTATTCTAATTAGCGGCATATCCCCGACTCTATTTGCCGACCACCAAGCTGTTCCAACCCGCGGGCTACTCCCATCGGAGAGTGACTTCTTACTTTTGAAGTGCTCCATAAGCTATTTTATGTTACCATTGTTACGGTTTGATTGAGGAAATCTTGAACCTTAGGACCATGCTCCTGAGGAAGAAATGACTTTTTGCACCCCTGGTTAGGGTACACACAAAAATAGTGGTTTATTAACCCTAACCCCCCTGAGTATACTAACAAATACTACTTTTAAGCCAAGCACCTGTGGGGATGATGTAATCAACCGAGTCTATATAGTAAGCGTGATATACTGCACGAACGAGTAGCTGATGAGTGCCGTGGCTTAGTGGGTGGGACGATGGGCCGGATTGATTCCCGGCCAGTCCCCGGCAATTTAGTTGGTGTTTTCTCTTCGAAAATTGTGATCCCGGTTAAAAACTCTAAACTGGGGTCAGGGTTACTGATACTTGACCATGGTAAAAAGCACATCACTTAAGTCTAATTTGGGTAAGACGGAAGTTAAGCAAACTTATTTCTTGGCCTTATCCATCCTTCAGCTTCTTAACAGCTGCCTTTTACCTCTTGAGTGTTAATTGATGTGTAGAGAGCCTTGTAACCGGTAAAGATTTAGGACGGCCAAATAAATAAGTTAGAGGAAAATGTGCCTGGAATATGCAGTTGAATTTTATTCCATGTAACAAGTAACAGTACCATATTCAGGTATAGACCCTGATTCAGGCAATGCCCTCTGAAATGCATGTGTTTGCAATTGAGAATATGAGTGGTTTTAAGACAAATGCACAGGCAGATGAGATGGTATGTCTTGTAGGCGGAATATTTTGCTTCTAAATTAAAGGTAGATGACCCGATTACATTTTCATAACACAGATTTTTCTCAAACATATGGAGATTTTCATATCATATGAAAGATCATATTTTTCTGATTAACATACTGAAATTTGACGGTCCAAATCAGTATGATTACGAAGAAATCGGTGAAATAACATCGAATTACCGCGAAAGGTGGTTACCACCAATATAGTTTGTGTACAACTCAATGGGCACATTTCACGGCATCTTGTGCATCTAAAATAAGAACCATTAGAGTTATGCAACTCAAACTTTTGAGGATGACCTTTCATGTCGAATAGAAAACTTCAAGTTCAAAATCGGAACATCTACCTTTAAGATGTTCCTTGAAAACTAACCTACATTACTTAATATTAATTCTAACATTAAAATTGATTCCTTACTTGTTGTATTATTGTTTATAACAGCTGTCAATAATTGTTGTTGAAGTAGAAATGTTGCATTGCAATACATTCCATACTTTTGCATTTAATTAGCGGCTGGAAATCAAAGAATACTAAATCGAGAAGTTGCACTGACCCCAAAATCCAAAATCTGCCGCGATTTGTTATTGTGACATTCCACACTAATTAAAAAATGCAACTGTCAAGCCCTTGCGCATGAAACTGCGCTGCGTTCTGCCATGCGTTTTGTGTTTGGGTGGGGCTGCGCCGGATTGCAAATATCCAGCAACTCAATAAATGCGCACCTTAAAAACGCCTTGACGATGAAATTAAACAACAAAATGAGGAAAAACACCCAGATCACACGGTCAAAGTTTGTTAGTGCTCAGCATGTGGTGCAAATATATTTCTAAAATACAGAGATCTAGGAAAAGAACTCAAATGACAAATGTAAAATGGTTTTGATATGAACAATACTGTGCTGACTCTAACCCATTTTAAAATATGGTAGTTCAATAATGGTAACAGAGATGCTCCGCGTTCAATTGATTATTTGCTTTGCAAACTTTAAAAAAACATTAAAAGTTTACATGTTGTTATAAACTAATGCTATTAAAGTTTTTTCATATGAATTCTGTGACACTTTGACACTTTTCTTCAAATATTATGCATCGTTGTACCTAGGTTTGCAAAAATTTGAACAGGAAATATTGGAATTGGAATTATTAAGAATATAATTTAAATGGTAGCTTGGACCACCTATCAACCAAGGAAATCAAGGCTTATCATGAATATCCTTTCCGGTTTAATTCTAAGGTAAAAAAAAAGGTGTTGTGTTGTCCTCAGCGACCGACCCTTAAATATCAAAAATCAGGGTGTTTTTTTTATGATTTAAATGTTACCAAATTTTTCAAAATATTACTATTTTCTGCTTGAAATGAATAAGTTTCCTTGAATAGATTACTTTTAAATTATTATCACACTAGAAACATTAGTCAAATAGACATTTACCAATTTTTTCTTGTTATGAACCATGATCTGTCAGTAATTTGTCAGCAAAAAAAAAGGAGAAAAAAGAAGTAAAATCGACCGGCCGTCCCGACTTCAAGATTTTTGGCACTTGAGGGCAACACAAACAACAAAAATTAACCTTAGAGTAAAAATATGACCAATGTAAAAAGCAAATCATGAACTATGTTGGAGTATATATTTGAACGTATGTGGCATAGGCCCTAGGACATTTTTAAAAATCAAGTTTTTATTTAAAGCTTTTCAGCACGAGAGACTGCTTCAAAAAAATGTAACATTTTTGGCAATGTCAACTGAAGGTTTTCAATAGGGAGAAATCAGAAAACTGTATTGGGATGTAAAGGTAGCCTAATGTTGTGATATGTTTGCTGCCATCCTCCTTTAGCTATTGAATTGTGCGATCCTAACTTGGATTTTCATTCAAAATTGTAATTTCTGGAAAGCTTAAGATCTACACATTTTAGTGGTGAAATAAAATGTAAATAGGCAAATCTGTTTTCAAATTATGCGCACGCATGTAAAGATAGGTTTGTCGAAGTTCAACCGATTTGACAGAAAATGATGATACAGCTGTTCAATACTGTAACTTGCAACTATATAATATTGACAGCAATCTAGTTAAGCTTTTAAACCATTGATTTCAATCATGTTTACACATTCTGGAAGCCTTAGAATCTACACCTCTCAAATGTGAAACAATAATCATCATTGTGAATTCGTTTTCAATTTATGTGTGATCAAAGACAAGTATGTCAAATACCTGTGAAATTGGTTTCAGACATACCCACCGTTGACCATGCGTAATGTTGAATTTGTTTTCGTAGGTAAAATGAAGAGATTTAGAAGTTTCCACAATAGCCTACTGTAAAAGCCAATATTTTCGCGTACAGATATTTTCGCGGATTTTGATATCATAAACATTTCGCGAATTGTTTTTTTCGCGAGCGACCTTCTGGATGCACTGCATGAATGTTGAAAACAATATTTTCATGTGTTATAATTTTCGCGGAAAAAGATTTTGCGCGAAAAGCGCGAAAATAAAACCACCGCGAATATTTCAGCTTTTACAGTATATGTGGTGTAAAAGTGAAAATAAATCTGCTTCAAAATAACTTGCCGGTTTTCTGGGACATACGTATAAAAAGGTCCCTCTCTGCATTTGATTTGACTAACTACATAATTCTGAAATCGTCATTGTTTCACTTAAGTTCACTGACATATATGAAATTAACAGCTTGATAAAAATACTAGAGCTGAAAAGTGTGTGAAATTGGCGCCTATGGATGTCATATGTTTATGACAAGTCTGCAATATTGGCTGGGAAAGAGTTTTAACAGGGATTAGACTGATGATCCTAGTTGCTCTGAGTAATGGCATGCAGCTATTACAAAATAAATTATATAACAAAAATGTTATCTATAATGTTTATTTTGGGACCTGACAAAGGATTAATATTCTCTATTGTTTGAAAGGTTGGGGCTTTTAGGGGAGGGGAACTTGAACTGTGTACAAATTTGTATAATTCTGTTTCACCTACTGCCATTGAGAAGTATGAATGGAAGGGGGAAAAAAGGAAGCTAGAAAGTAGAAAGAAAGGAAATAATAAAATGAAATACTAATACATATAATTAATCTATATTTAGATTAATTATATGTAATTATATTAATATTGTATCATACAGTAAAAGCCATTCAATATCATCATTATTATTTTCAATAGACGTGACTTGTTATGTTATTGTTTCATTTTGTTCTCTTCTTTAGATGAGTGTTATACCGGTCAAGCTCAGTGTCATCCTCATGCCATATGTCTAGATAAAGAAGAAGGATATGATTGCAGATGTGAGCCTGGTTACTTAGGTGATGGTGTCTATTGTTTTAGTAAGTGATATTGATGGTATCTACAAGTAAAGATAGGCAATGCCCTGGGGTGGTTTTGGAGATGAAATTATCAGGGGTAAAATGTATCAAGTGAGGGGAAAAGGCAGCTCTAGAGCTAGCACCCGAAATCGAACCCGGTCCACTCGCAAAAAGCAGCTCTAGAACTAGCACCCGAAATCGAACCCGGTCCACTCGCAAAAAGCAGCTCTAGAGCTGGCACCCAAAATCGAACCTGGTCCACTCTCATGGGTATCCCAGTCCTACATGCACACTCCTCTGGAGATGAAAGCTTCAGTTTGTCATTGCCAATACGACTTCCATGATGAAGCAAAACGATATACCAGGCAAGTGGGAACTACATGTACCAGTGTAGACTTGCTGTAATAATGTGCAATTCTCTGTTGGGTTTGGACATTATAGCTAGCCATTCCCCACCCACAGCATCCTGTCTTTGGACTGAGAGTTTACTCATGAGATTTAGTAATGCATTAGATAGATGCTGAATATGAATTAATGCTAATGCAATGCTGTGTAGAAGGTAACTGAACTTTTGAAATAGAAACAGACTAGGAGTTAATAGGAAGCACTATAAATTGTTCTTGAAAACAGTACAAAGATGACCTTTGATCTGCAAAGGTCATCCTCCCCGTCTTTTGCGGTAATGGTGTCAACATCACCGTCGACACGTTCAAATGTGAGAAAATGAACCTGGAAAATCCAGAAAATCTTAAGGAATCCGTTGAAAATAATGATCTCAAGCTGACACTAACTGAAATACTCAAACGATTACAAGCAATCGAATGTAAAACGGTCGACCCCGACGCTGCGGCAACCCCCAAAAAAGTCAACATTGCAGAAACCGGAAAAGACCAACCAAATTCGGCAGGCCAAGCGCAAGCAGGCGTCATCGACCTACAACGTGAGTTTTGGGCCATAAAAGACTCCCTCACAAAAATTCAGTTAGATCCTGCCCATAATCTATCCCATGCTATCCCATCGGCAATTACGGCAGACAGAGCAAATTTTAAAACATACAGGGTGAGAGAAAATGTTTAAATTTCTTTTTTTATGCATATTCGAGGTGATACAGCTTATTGAATAGAAAGGTTGGACTTATTTATTCACTGATATTCATGTGTGTACCTCATAACGGTTCTCCTTTTATTTGATCAGGTACAGCATTTAATTTTGTTAATGTAGTGAAGAAGCTAAATGATATGGTATTTCATTGAGGTCATGATGGCTATATTTTCAAAAGCCCTTGTAAGAATTACTAATACAGAGCACCTTTAAGTTGATATTTTTCTTGGGATTTTTATTTTAATTTAATTTTGTACCCAAACAGCAACAACAACAAACAAAACCCAAAAAAACAACCCAGCATACATGTAAGGTTATCATGCACAACATTCAAGTTAGGCTGTAGTTTTGTTAGGTATTCATACACTCTTAGTAGTGTCGAACCAATCAGAAAGCCAGAAACTAAAATACGGGAAGTGCATTGAAAGTGTCCAATGCACTCCGCGTGTGCACTGTTCAATGCGCGCACCACACGCTTTGTTTTGATTTGTTGTTCAGAAAATTGCGGGTTTGCTGTTTTTTCACTGCGGGTGTTAGCAAACTTGTTAACATGTTTTTATTCATTTTTACATAGATCAAAATTATGCTCAAATTGTGAATTTTGATTTGTATAGTGTCGTGTATGAATTAGGTCAATACATGCGTTTGTTTTGTTTCTCGAAAAATTAGAAAAATCAATGCGCTTGCGCAAATGTCGATATGCTCACAATAGCACTCCCCCTGCAGGGTCGTGCCATTATTCACACATCAACATCAGCACGCGTGCATTGATTTGTCTAATTTCTCTCCAAACAACACATACGTATTTATTGACCTATAATTATGGAATATGTTTATGCAACATTGGGACAGCATTTTAAGGAAACAATAATTTAGCACTTTCAAATGTTTAACATACCTTTGCATTAATGTTTTTAGCACCTTCTAACATGTTATCAATATTGTAGGAACATAATTAACTATAACGTTCTAATGATCATTTTAAGACTTTGGGGTCCATGTATAGCAACAACAACAAAAATGATAACATTCAAAATATAAATAACTTGCAACCTTATTATAACATTGCTACAATGTAAAATTGTTATCGGGGAAACAAACAAACAACCATAAAATAATGCCACTAGATAAATCAATCCAATACTCTACAGGTTGTTGGATGAAACAGGTCAGTAGTATTATGTTACTTCATTACCCTCGACCCATACTAATAGGATTGAGTCAAGGTTAAGACTGTTATCTCCAAGGATGCCCTTTTACATATTAGGATTTACAAATCTAAGGGTGTTTTCTCTGATTTGGAAGAATGTATGGTAGACCCCATTGCAACAAATGTTTAAATGTGACATGCCTATACTACCAAAGTAGAATCTCTGTTGGGAAGGACAGAATCCTGGTTAGAAGATAAGTTTCCCAGTTAGACCTAAAAAAAAGAGTTTGATTGGCCTAACCTGACCGACCCTAAATAAATCGCCGACCCTGAATATTTTGTATTATTTTGAGGGAGAAAAAAAAAAAAAAATAAAATAAAAATAAATAAAAATATATATATATATATATATATATAATAATTAATAGATGAAAATAGAGACTATTTCATTATTCTTTAGTGTAACTTTATTACCGACAAACTTGTTTCGAGGAGGTGTATGTCACCTCCTCTCTTCAGGGAATGGTGGTTACATAATAAATAAAAACATTCGCATGCAAACAAAACAAGACAATGCATGCGTGCGTGTTTGGCGTTAACGCGCGCAGTATTTTGTTCGCGCTAACTTGCGCGGTGTTATGTTCGCGCAAATGTGCACGGTATTTAGTTCGCGCTTTTGTGGCATTTTAACTTGAGCTTTTTTGCATGCCGACATGTGCTAATAAGCTCTGTACGCTTATTTAGTGTGGCCAGATTCGGATGGTAAATGATATAGAGCTTTTCTGCTATTGTCCATTTAATATTGAAATCAACATGATTGTCCTTTAGGCCAAAAAAAAAAAAGTTGATTTGCCCTTTCCGACCGACCCTAATTTTCGGAAATCTAGGGTCGCTATTTTTTATTTTATTTTTTTTTTTCAAAAAAAAAAAAAAAAATATTGAAAGAAGCACATAACAATAAAGAAAGATCAAAACGTGTTTTTAAGTAGTATCTGCTTTAAAACGTGTTTTTGTGCAGTAAATTTTCAAAAATTTTCAACAACAAAATAAAATAAAAAAATCCGACCGTCCGACCCTGACTTTGACCCTGAAAGGGCAAGTCAACTTTTTTTTTTTTGGCTTTAGTTCCAAACATATTTTGACAGTTCTGTTTGGTGCTTGTGTATTTCCTTTTTAAAGGACTGTCGGTGGTTACCAAGTCTTGCTTTGAATTTGGTGCTGGTGTGTCCGACGTATGTTTCCTCACTGCCTCCTTATTCAACCGTGGCCTAGTAGACGATGTTGGTTTCTCTGCATTTTCCGCTCAACGGACACTCTGTTTTTATTCTACAGTTGCATGGCTTGGCTTCAGCTTCATAATTTTATGGTTATGTGCATCAATAGCTGATTTCTCATGTTAGGCATGCAACTGTAAGATATCTTAGAGTGTTCCTGTTGAATATTTGTTGTAGTGCATGTCCTGCAGGGAAACTTTCGACAACAATGTTCAGGAATTCTTTTCCCACGTTAAGTATTGACTCTTGTGTCAAAAAGGTGGGTTGAACCACGTTACGTTTCTTTTTCGAGTTCTGTTGTTGTTGGTTTTCTGCTGAATTTATCCTCTGAACTCAAGCTTGTGTGTGTGCCCGCTTTTATCCAAAGCCTCTTGATAGACTTTGGTAGACTGCCGGAATTCACCCTCATTGGAGGATATATCAGACAGCCTGCGATTGATGCCCTCGGGAATACCGCGGATAAAAGTTGGTGGATGGTTGCTCTTGGTATTAACATACATCGGTGTGTTACCTGGTTTCAACTATGGCTTGTGCGTTCCGCGGTTGAGGTCAAGCGTGACGTCAAGAAAGTTTATGACCTTTTTGTTAGCTTCGATTGTGATACGAAGTCCATTGGCTTTGAATATTTCACATATTCTTTTCTTTGTCCGCTCGACAATGTGTGGTGGTTCCGTCAATACGCACAGGCCATCGTCCCTGTAAAGACCAATTGCATCGCCGCTCAGTTCTTTCAGTTTTGAGAGCAGGAACACAACAATCAGTTCGCAGCATTCTGTTCCGTCGTAGGAACCCATTGTAATGTCGAACAGGGTGTTGCTCTTTTTCGCCCACGGTTCATCTTGATTGAATAGAATTGTCTGCTTGGCGTGCGTAATAATCCTTCTGTCAAATTCGCTTACCTCTGTGTGTTGCGATGCAAAATCAAGTGCGTCATTTAATAGTTTCTCGTTGATCGACGGGTAAAACTCTACGATGTCAAAACATATGAACGAGGAATCTTTTTTATTGTGAATTCCGTCGAACCACTCGAGCACCGCGTTAGTATTTCTCCACAGGTTCACTTTACTTGTTTCAGTCAGTTGCTTGACGATCCTCTGTAATTTGCTTACTGACCT
Organism: Ophiura sarsii; assembly: GCA_035610835.1. Lineage (NCBI taxonomy): Eukaryota > Metazoa > Echinodermata > Ophiuroidea > Amphilepidida > Ophiuridae > Ophiura > Ophiura sarsii. The sequence goes on from CM069452.1 coordinate 58,629,291, forward strand.
TCCCTAATTCAGACTTGCACGGGTTGATGAGGCAGCACGTAGCGGCGTTCTTGAAATTGGGTTTGTGTTCCTTCAGCGTGATAAACGATTCTCGCTGTGCGATTGTATCGATTCTGTCCTCTAGTTCGAGCTCCTCAGCGAGTTTTTTTGCTTCACTGTTTATTTTAGTCACTTGCGTGCTCGAGATTTTCTTGTACGATTTCTGAATGTTTTTCTCGATAAGTGAGTTGTAGTCATGCTGCGTCATTTTGTAAAAGTTCGTTGTTTTATCCGCTTTGATTATCAGTTTTGGCTCATTGTTGATCTGCTTAACATCATCATTTAATTGGCGCTGAAAATCATTATTACAATGATTATCAAATTCAATGTTCTGGATTAAGTCTGTCATCCTGTTTTCAAATACACGCATCTCCTCTATCACTGGTGGTGTTTTGTTCGTTTTAAATACAAACGTTTCTTTTATATATATATATATATATAAATTGAACAAAGTATTAAAGTTTTTGACTGTTTGCTTTCATTTTTGGCTATTTTAGTCCCCAAGGCAGGTGATTAAAAAAATTAAAAATAATAGATATAAAAAAAATCCCGACCGACCTACCCTATTTGTTTTTGTCATGTTAGGCCAATCAAACCATTTTTTTAGATGGTAGTAGCACAAAGTAGTAGCACAGGTGTTGTTAAAGTTTTCAGATATACTCACCAATCCAGGAGATACAACTCTGCTATAAAACACAATTGGTAGGAGGATTTGACTTAGACGTAATATTCGCCCTTGCTCGGTTGTATTAGTATCAACCAAGCTGATCTAATAATAGTCCGGTCCCCATCCAAGCTGTTCTAATCAGCGGCCCATCCCCAAAATATGTTACCAAGCTGTTACAACCAGCAGGCTACCTCTACCATCTCCGACTCTGTCCAGGAGGGCGTAAGGAACTCGCAAAAAGTCCCCGGCAATTTTCACGGGGGATTCCCATGATCTGTATCATATCTGTATGCAACAAGTCAGTTCTGTGGATGGTCAACTCTTTCAAATACTGACCAGTTTCCCAGGGCTTGCCGCTTCACAATGTTGGGGACAAGGTCGAACCCGCATTGTAGGCCTAGCATAGGGGAAATTGTTGGGGGAAATTATCGCCAGCGAGTTCCATATTTAACTGGAATATCAGTTAAATGATAAAAAAATAGCGAGCCCGATACGAGTTCTACATTTGACTATGATGATATTGAAAAGCAATATCACATCCTCGATTGTGGCATTTGTATGGAGTTACCCCGTTCCCTTACCAGAGTACAATTGCATTATTGACTTATTCTACAATCAAATCGAAGATCAAATGGTGTATATGTTGTCTATAAAACAAAATGAATGAACAATATCAAGATATTATTAAGACTGGAGATATGAAGCACTGAGGACATTATTAAGGCAAAATACTTTCCTGTGTTAATTTTTCTTGAGCTAATGTTGGCTATTTCCTGACAAGATTATGGGTTTTCCTGGACCATTGGGAGGGGTAAACCATTATGTGTCATTGAATGCGTTCAGATTGATTGATTCATGTGTCAACTTTGATAGATATGATTCTGAAATGTTATAGACCTAGGGAGGGGACACTCAAAATTGATTTTGATTGACAGGTGCTTTTGAATCATCAGTGTGCTACATTTGTGTTTGTTTGTTTATTTTTGTTTTTGTTTTTGTTTGTTTGTTTTTGTTTTTTCTCCAAAAATCCATGAACTTGATTGGTTCATATATTTTCTAGTAGATTTGATGCCAATAGGGCAAAATTTGCCTCAATTATCGTAGAAATGATATGTGAAAAATGACACATTGATCACAAATAACCTAGAAAAAGAAACCATTGATGTCCAAAATGAGACTGGTATTTGAGACATGTTTTTACTCCCCTCATATGACATAGAGTTTAAAGACAATACCAATGTATTGAAACTTACCATGAAACCTTCAAGCTCCTAAATTTAATTGCGCTTTAGGGGAGGAAGGGAGCAGTGTCGGTGACAAGTCTATGAAAAAGCATTACTCTATAATGCTGTTCTGCAGTATTCTTATTGTTCTATACTCCTTTCCATACAAACTTAATGACCGGACATATTCTCACTGAGTGCAGAATATACATGAATGCACTGGCAAATGCACTTTGATTGCATGATTACAGATGAAAAGCAGCAGTGGCACATGAATGATGTGTCTACCACTTGAATATTCACTGACGTTGGTGTTCACTTGAGTGAAATCTGTCATGTCACAGTATCAGATTGACAGGTTTTCATGTTGCAATTAATGCTGTTTATTCTCAAGTCCTTCCTTCAATACCCATAATAAGACAACACACATTCAACAATGGCAATCATCACAGATTGGTCACTGAAGTTGTGCTTCACCCCTGGGGGGAGGAGATGCCCTATCATCACATATTTGTTAACCCCGGAGGAGTATTGTGACTTTTCATCAATAATAGAATCATATCCTACACGCTATGCTGTGTTGTATACCTTGGGAGTATGGAACAAATGGTCACAAACAGGAAACAACGTGAGTGTTGTGGAAGTTGGTTAGTCACCTTGCATCAATGTGTGGGATGGGTTCAATTCCAGCCAGTGCGGGAAAATTACAGGCTTTAGAGGTTCATTGATACATACTGGCTCTCACATGCTTTTTATCTTTGATCCCCATTTTTTGTCCTCCTTCATGCTTTTGAAAAATTGACATGATATCAAAATCAAATTCAACTTGGAGAGCCATTTTGTTTAAAATGAAATAGAGTGTCAGATCAGATCATTGTGCCTTAATGAGACCAAAATTAGAAACAAAAATGAAAAAAGAAAATAGTGAAAAAAATCGCTCCATAACCCTAACCCCCCGAGGCACCTTTTCCAAAGAAATGATTTTCGCTGCCAAATAGCGAGGGGAAAAAGTGCCCCGGGGCTCGAATCCCGGACCTCTGGGTTTAGAGGCAGACGATCTACCGCTAGGCCACGGGGGAAACCATACATGGGGCCATTATTTCATCGAAAAACTGCCGAGCCGGGTGACACAAGCACACCGCATCGTAGTAATTCGTAGTACTCAAGAGTGTTAGGGTTAAAGCCAATATGCTTATATGAAATAGTTCACACATTTACCAGTTAATAGCCAATTTACAGGAATCATCATGAACAAATACGTAGTGGCGGCGCCAGCATCATAATTTTTTTTTGGGGGGGGGGAAGGGGGCATGAAGAAAAATGATTGTTTTTGCCATTTTATGCTAAAACTGTAAAATGTTACATAATTCTAACTAGTTTGGTATGGAGGGAGGGTGGCAAATGCCCCCCTTGCCCCCTGTAGCGCCCCCCCCCCCCCCCCCCCCCCCCCCCACTGCAAATACAGAAGTAGGGCAGCTTGGAGGGGGATAGGGAAGAATACGATAGGGAAGAATACCGTGTGCCTGACTGCAATTGTATCAACAAATCATTTCATGAAATTAATAAGAACATTTATATGTTCTTGAATTACAATGCAGCAGGATATACTCAACATGGTTTATGTTAATCTACTCCCGTATGTGTTAAATGTTATTGCATCCCTCAATAATCAGGAATCAAGATTGAATAGGAATATGGGGACTGGGATACTACACGGGAAAATGTCATATGTCATAACAAGAAGTGGTTTTAGAGTTTCACATTACTTTACAAATGTGGCATATTTATTATGCTAAATTAATGTTGACATTTATGTTTGACAGTTATGTTTGACATATTTCATGCTAATCAACTCACTGTGTATATTAAAAGTCACAGCTTCCTTCAAAATAATAATGTATAAATGTGATGCCCTCCTTATTGGCTATAGAAATTGACTATGCTATAGCCAATCCTTTTGGCTATAGAAAGTTACTTTGGATGTCTAGTAAGCAACATCACTTTGTGAAATTTTGCTGTAATTATGGTGGTGAACTTGTCTAGTTTAAACACTGTCTTCTTTATAGTTCTCACTAATTTTGTTTTTTATTTTGTCCCGGATAAACGTTGGTCTTATTTATTTTTTGTTGTTTTATTGCACAGCAATTGTACTGCTTGTCCCAGTGCATATCTGCGTTTTATTGTTATTTGTTTTTAGTACACAGCAATTTCCATTGCTTGCCTTAGTACTTTTCACTGTGTTATCGTTTTATTATCCCTTGTAATTACTTGTTTCCCCACTCAATAAAATCTTGCTTATTATTCTTTGCATTTCACATTTTCGAGATATCCTCTTGTATCAGTTTTCTGATCCTTGTGTGGTTTGTTCCTGCATCCATTGGATTCATCTTTTTTGTGACATTTTTGACTCGAGAACCTTTTGTTTTGAAAGATTTCCCCAGGAACAAGGGTTAAGACAAGAATGGTAAAGTTGTTTAATATGGTCAGTCCGTCAAATTAAGCGGCAAATGATTATTTTTAAGTAACTGGCTAATCAGAGGGCATATTTTTCTTTAGAATCAGTCACTTTTTATTGTTTTGAATAGATATCTAACATTTAGAACGGTTATAATTGTCCGATAGGTACGTTTTGTCTCTGTAAATAGGCCAAATGAATAGCACTTGGCTATATGTTTCCGTCACATTAAATGAAAGTTTGGTTTCACTGCATCTCCAGAAAAGTACAACCATTACTCAGATCAATTTACAAATAATTTGTAGCTGAGGTTCCAAGGTACAGTTGTGTAAATTTTTCATAAGACTGACTTATATAATAACAAAGTTAGAGGTAGGAGGTAGAACTTATTAAATGACCCTCATACAAAGCTATTTTTATCTTTAAAAAGACACCTAACTTATTGAAATAGAACATAAAACACAGATTTCATGAAGCTTGAGAGGTTATAAATTCCTTTTGTTTTCTTTATTTTTTTCTCATCTTTTGTTCAAATATCGAGTCAATTATCTTAAAACTACCATCAACAATATAAACCGGTCTGTGACTTTTCTTCCATTGATGTTCAATAATTATTGCTTTAATAAAACAATTTTGTTTCAGCAAGTTAGGTGAATGGCTTTCAAAAAATGGGTGAATCTTTTTAGCCACCCTGTGTGATGCAACAAATTTACAGTAAGTTCAGTCTGTTTGGAGAAAGGTGCTATATAAATCCAGATTTGTATTACTACTTCCCAATAATTACTCATTATTTTCCTCAAACTGATATTACTCACACAAAGTTACACCCAAAACAGAACCACACAAATTATAAGTTTTAGCAACTGGTGCGGTATGATGACAAATCTGTTTTTACAACGAACAAACATGTTGATTGTCAACTGATTGTCACACCTATTGTCAAACTCACTTTGTTAGGTGGCATACTAGGATTAAAATATGGACGTTAAGGTTTATCAATATGTTACCCTTAAAATTATCAGCTTGCATGTGACTAGTTGGTGAGTACAAGTGTATAATAAGCTTCATTCAGGCTGGGGGGTCTCAACTTTTTGATTTGTATGTGCCTGGTACTATAAGTCAGTAAGAAGTATCTGCATCACACTTATAAAACTCGCCCATTGCTTGTGTGGTGGATTTCGATCACGACAGGAGCATGCGCAGATGCGATTTTTGTGTAAGTGGTCTGTGATTTTGTCAATATTATATTTTTACTGTGATTTGTTTGTCAATCTGCATTAAATGCAAAAAGTAACAACGCCCCCGGCTGGACTCGAACCACCAACCTTTCAGTTAACAGCCGAACGCGCTAACCAATTGCGCCACGGAGGTGATTAGTTACTAGGCTGTTTTGGTTTGTCATGTTCACCCGTACACTTCCCCGTACACTTTCTTGCAAAGTCGGGCATCGTTTTTTCTCAAATGTTCCTTGCATATTGCCGTTGCTGTCGCCTTTAATACATGTGCTGTCAGTTGAACTTGGAACCAACGTTTACTTTGAACTGTCTATTTTCAATAAAAAAATATTCCAATACGGGAAAAAAATCAGAAAAGCTCACAGACAACAAATAAGAACATCATTTTACTCGACCTAGAATTTCAATCAACGTATTTCAATCATCGGGAAAACCCGATGATGCGAGTGACGTCATTTAATGAGCTCATTAGCATAATTTATGTCCGTGAAATGTACAATAGAGTTTTATTAGTGCATCAATACTGGTAGAAAACCCCTTTTAGATTAACACCTCTTCATGATAAGGCCAAAAAAAGAAGAAGTTTGTGTTGCCCTCACGAGCTTCAAATCGGGAAGGTCGGCCGTATTTTTTATTCTTATTTTTTTCTTCTTTTAATCAACCATTATATATTTCAGTCAACATGTGTGAAGATACTAAAAAACCCCGCATACTGGCTGTATTTTCTACCCAATGGTGAATATTTTCTTGAAGTACACATCCATGAACAAATATTCACCCTTGACAAAAACTGCTTGAAAATATGGAATATCCACATATGGAGAGATGAGACTAAATAAAAACAATATACTAGTTGCATTTTCTTTCTCGTGTGTGGAGTACAAACCCGAGCTTGTTGTTTGGTTTTCTGGGTTTCGTTGGCTTTTACACACATTTATCAACCGGAAGATAGGTAAAAATAGTGTAGACATTTTGATCCGGCCGTTTGAAGGCAACACAACCAATTTTGTTTGTTTGCCTAATTCAAGTACTCCACTTTTAGGACCTCAGAACTACTGAGTTGTTAACAGATTATATTTAGATGGGGGTGGGGTCATGTGAACTGATTCACCATGACAATATATTATGTATTGTTTGCCAATATTTCAAAATCAGCTAATTGATGGGGAAAAGGTAGAGTCATACTCAAAAAGAATGGCCAAGGTTGTTTGCCCAGAGTGGTGGATTTGGGAGCTCAAGCCCAGGTAAAGTTTCATCAGTCGTAAATGTTTGGGTACTGATCTTAACCCCCTCTTAACCTTCCTTCTCAAAACTACCCCCCCCCCTCCCCCTCCCTCTCCTGGGTTGCCAGATGGGCACTCCAACTATCTCTAAATGGCTCAGAAGCATAAAATGGGGATCATATAAGTGCATTGTAATGGCACATCTTATGTATATCTTTCAATACAATATAAGTGCACCCATTCCCCCTGGTTTGGCCGTTAGACAAAACTATATTTAAGGGAGGGGATGTCTAAAATCATTTTGCATATTCATGCAGCTGTGCAAGAGATAATATGACATTTTTCTCTCATGTCAAGTTTACACTGTCAGATTTTCAAGTTCAATTATGAGCAAATTGGTATGATTCTGGCTTCTATTCACCAATTTGAAATAAAGTAGCTCCCGGTAGAACAACTTTTATTTTGACTCTTGGTAGCGAGTAACTACTAACTACCCAGTAAAGTTTTGGAGAGCAAAGTGGGTACAGCTTTTCTTATTGCGTATTACTATCAGGTATATTCCCTGAAATAGCGGTGGTAACCTGTTTTGGGGAGCAAAGTGGGTAGCGCTTTTCATACTCTCTGAAAGAGTTCTCAAAATAGCGGATAGCTAATGGGTGATCACCCGGTGAATTTCACATGTAAATAACTACCTGGTAACGTTTGGGGGAGCACAGTGGGTAAAGCAACTTTACATGAGAAAATCCAATGGGCCTGGAAGACAGTTTGTACGTCTGTGTAAGCTTTGTCTACAATATTTTGTTTGATCACAGAGTCTATTTCTCCGCTTTTATCCCACATTAAACCTAACCTTCCTAGACGCTACTATTCACTGCGGCAAAAAACAAAATCCACGCGTATGCTACAGCATTCGATTCGATGACGTCATCATCCAAGCTAATATGTTTGTACGAAATCGCTGCCCGGGCGAGCGTCGGCAGGTCAGCTGAGTGGTTAGGGACGCAGGTGATAGGAGGGTTGGGGGTCCAATCCCTGGGCTTTTGCGGCGATTATTTGGGTACAAAATTCATACTTTGTCCCCCTCCCACAGTTTCCACACAAAAACATAGCCTGGCTGGTTAGGGTTAAAATACACAATTTTCAGTGGTCCTTACATAATTATGATAAAAATTGGGATTGGTTTATTTTTACAATTGTACTTCATGTATGAACTTACACCTAAAAATCAGCCCTCTTTGTACAACAAAACGTTGATTCAAAAAATGCTGATCGGGCCCGATCAGCATTTTACATGGTTAAGAGTGGTATTCCAACATATTTAAAACATTGTTATAATAATGTACAGCAATTTTCTCTTCTTTTTTTCATTCCAACATTTTGTAATTTTTATCATAGTTAATCAAGTTTTGCTAGGTTTTTTTAGTAGAAACAACAATGATGGCAATTTTTAATGTTCATCTTGAATTCTGAAGTAAATTAATTAAAATTAAAAAAATTCAACATGACAACCCTGATAGCACACTGAAGTCGGCCCGACGTCGCGATATAGTCGGCAGTTGAAGTCGGCCGGACGTTGGCTCGACAGTCGGCTGCTCACGCGGCCTACGTCGGGCCGACGACGTCCAATGGAGGAACCTCCATTGGGCCGAATTCCAGCTGACGCCGACCTGCCGACTGCAATGCACCGTTGGCCCGACCATATATAAGCAACGTCAGGCCGCGGTCCGTTGAACGTACCTCCGACTAATTGCCGACTTCGGGCCGACTTTTTTCCTACGGTTTTAAGCTACGCTAAGCCGCGGTCCATTGGACGTACTTCCGACGTATTGCCGACTTCGGGCCGACTTTTTCATACGGTTATTTTGACACAAAAGAAAACGTACACATATAAATCGACACTATAAATATACTAAATAACATATTTTCCCATTTTTTGATTTGGAAATCTGGAAAACGACATACTGTCGTCTGCAGTAGCCTGCCGCGTGGAAAGTATTAACAACTATCACAAAACTATCACAATATGAGTATAGTAAAATCTCGTTTTTGAACAAACTACCTTGGCTCTTTCCACGCAAATTAATGATATGGATATTTTTGAAACATTGGCCCGACCGAGTATCAGCAACTTCAGGCCGTGGTAGTTGGACCCTTTTCCGAATAATTCCCGACTTTTGGCCGACTTGAACCATCTCCGACTAATTGCCGACCGTTCTGCCGTACCGTAGCGAAACAAATCTCATCTCTTTTGATTATTCCCATCTATTCAGAATCTATTTTGATGCAAAAGAAAACGTACCGAAACAAATCTCATCTCCTTGGATGATTCTCAGCTATTCCTCACGATTCATTATCTGATGACTTGCAATTTTCAATTCCAATTACATCTATAGGTGACCATGCAGTGTCGGCGTATGCTGAAAAATCACGATGTACAATAAATAACCACAATTTCTGATAACATAGAATATAACACACCGGAAATCGCGGGTATCCCATGCAACATCATAAATGCACTTCAGCATCGCATATTTCCCCATCAAATTCTACCATCAAATACTATCATCTTCGCTGAATTGACATATAATTCCTTCAATTCATTTGAGAACAACACGAAGTATCGCTAACGTGTCTACAAAATGGCGACCAACTGCACGTGGTATAAAGTGAGTGTATGATTTGATACGCGTAATTCGTTAATTTTAATATTTAATCAATCATCAATTTGATCTTAAAATTGTTGCAGATGAAAACAATGATTATCTAAATCATCAGTAATTTATTTATTACAATTATATCTTTCTCAATTATGTAGGCGACAAAATTATTACAATTTTGAATTATTGAATATTTGTCGCTATTAAAAAATACTTATAGCAAGTTAACCTATCGTTGGACGTAGTTCCGACGTCGGCAAAACATCAGTACCCCGACGAGACTTTCAGTGTATTTTTGCAACGTCGGCTCAACGTCCATATGACGTCTTAATGTGGACGTCCTTTTCAAACCGTCTACCCGACGTCCAGCCGACTTCAACATAAGGACGCCGACCTTTCTCCGACGTCGGGCCGACTTCAGTGTGCTATCAGGGAATGTGTCCCTTTAACCCTAACCTTCCTACAATTCACTACGGCAAATAACAAAATCCATGCGTATGTTACAGCATTGACGTCATCATCCGAGCTGATATATGTGGTACGAAATCGCTGCCCAGGCAAGCGTTGGCAGGTTAGCTGAGGGGCGTGGTGATCGGAGGGTCCAGGGGTCAAATCCCATTAAGCCCCAGATACGGTAACCCCACCTTGCTCTATTACAAGCCCTACTGCCCAAGATACGGTAACCCCACCTCGCTCTATTACAAGCCCTACTGCCCAAGATACGGTAACCCCACCTCGCTCTATTACAAGCCCTACTGCCCCAGATATGGTAACCCCACCTCGCTCTATTACAAGCCCTATTGCCTCAGATACGGTAACCCCACCTCGCTCTATTACAAGCCCTACTGCCTCAGATACGGTAACCCCACCTCGCTCTATTACAAGCCCTACTGCCCCACATACGGTAACCCCACCTCGCTCTATTACAAGCCCTACTGCCTCAGATACGGTAACCCCACCTCGCTCTATTACAAGCCCTACTGCCTCAGATATACGGTAACCCCACCTCGCTCTATTACAAGCCCTACTGCCCCAGATACGGTAACCCCACCTCGCTCTATTACAAGCCCTACTGCCCCACATTTTTTCCGTGCAAATGAATACCAGCCCAAATTTCAGACGTTTTAGGCCCAACTTTTTTTTAGTACAGGGTGTTCCAAAAATTATTCGCACGCTTGACCAATAATTCAAAAAATAAATCAGATATTAAAAAATGTTTTTTGGCAGTTTTTGGTCTATAACTCAAAAAATAAATATGATATTAAAAAATAAAATAAAAAACACCCTGGGGAATGTTATCAGGATTATCATAAAACTAGTATGACAACATTTGACAAAATATATTTTGAGTTATCTTTGCAGAACCTAAAATGGGTCAAAAAACGTGTTTTTTATCATTTTCTCCCAAATGGTCAATTTCAATTATCATTGTTGGATTCATTGAACCCTTTTCTGCAAAAAACTGTATCCTTACATAAAGATTAAATGAATATTGAAGAAGTTACGGCAGTTTTACGGAGGCTGTACCTGAGAGTTCACCCCCCCCCCCCCCCCCCCCCCCCCCCCCGCATATACAGGATTTCTGTATTGGAGTGGGGCTGAGTGGGGGGGGGGCGGGAGGGCAGAAAACATGCATACTAAGCACATGAATTATTTTAGTACTATTTACATGAATTTGGCCATGATTAACTAAATTGTTGGTAACTTTTCGACCAATTGGTATTATGATTCCAATCATATGCTACATAAAAATGTGACAATTGACATGGTCAACATGATTCAGCATATTTGTAATGACCTTATAATCTGTCTGGGTCATTCACAAAACCAGACTGCTAATTAATACCATTGTTTTATAATAGTGCTACATCAGGTGTTTTAACCATTTTGAGTTTGCACCTGTGCCCCTGAGGCATATCAAGAGATTCACCCACTGATTGGCATAGACTGTGCAGGCTTTATTAATAGCCAAAACAATTAAGACCAGAAATTGGTATCATTTCCTACCAGTGATGGTAGCACAGGACTTGTGTGGTCATGGGTTGGCTATGTATCCAATATCTGTGGTTTTTACGCATTTCTTCAGTGGCATGTCCAAAGTGGAAACCAGGGCCTATCATTCGGTTGAATTGTACCCATTTTGGGAGAATTACGTGGTTTTACTCCATTTCTATCCAATTTCAAGACATCAATCCTGGGGAATCAAAACTAGCTATTTTTGTGTGCGCTATACGCACATATGTCCAAGCATATCGTTTAAAGCATGTTTAAAACCAAAATGTACCTAGTTCTAGTGGACTGGGTTTGTTTTCTGACAGGGCTGGAAATAGTAACTGGCGGGTGACAGGAAGGGTTAGGGTATGGTGTATACTTGATCCATTCCCATTATGTCCCTTGGTCGTTTTGTCCTCTTTTAGTATAGAGTTAGGATTGAGATTATGGTAAGGTTTAGGATTAGGGTTGGTCAAGTCTATTAATAGCCTTAGGATGCAATTGGCTCTATACCAACGAAAATCCAAATAAATTGGTTTTATCCAATGGCAAATAATCCATCTTTTGAACAGTTTTACATTGAATAACCAGGTTATAGGAGGGCGGTGCCCCTCACTACCTGCCATACCCTCCAGGTTCTAGGAGGGCGGTGCCCCTCACTACCTGCCATACCCTCCAGGTTATAGGAGGGCGGTGCCCCTCACTACCTGCCATACCCTCCAGGTTATAGGAGGGCGGTGCCCCTCACTACCTGCCATACCCTCCAGGTTATAGGAGGGCGGTGCCCCTCACTACCTGCCATACCCTCCCGGTTCTAGGAGGGCGGTGCCCCTCACTACCTGCCATACCCTCCAGGTTATAGGAGGGCGGTGCCCCTCACTACCTGCCATAACCTCCAGGTTATAGGAGGGCGGTGCCCCTCACTACCTGCCATACCCTCCAGGTTCTAGGAGGGCGGTGCCCCTCACTACCTGCCATACCCTCCAGGTTCTAGGAGGGCGGTGCCCCTCACTACCTGCCATACCCTCCAGGTTATAGGAGGGCGGTGCCCCTCACTACCTGCCATACCCTCCAGGTTATAGGAGGGCGGTGCCCCTCACTACCTGCCATACCCTCCAGGTTATAGGAGGGCGGTGCCCCTCACTACCTGCCATACCCTCCAGGTTATAGGAGGGCGGTGCCCCTCACTACCTGCCATACCCTCCAGGTTATAGGAGGGCGGTGCCCCTCACTACCTACCATACCCCTTCTGCTCTGCAAATCTCTATACCATACCCCAATATGACAGAATCCTACAATTTCCCTTCACATTATACTAATTGGCTCTTTGTGCCCCTCACTTGAAAAGCATAGCATATAAAATCGTTTGGGGCCGTTCAAATAAACTACTTAACGCAAAATTTCTTATTGTACAATTTCTTTTGAAAACCCACGAAAAATCCTCCTAAAATGCTGGCCGTTTACACTTAAATTGTCATAATTAAAAATATATAATTTGGAACACCCAGTAATCGACCTCCAAATGAAGCTAATAATATTCTCTCTCAATTTTTTTTTTTTCAAGCGCATATATATTACAGTCGAACCGTAAATATTTTTTATCTGTGTCAACTTTCAGGAAAAACATGCGCCGTTCTGTGCTTGAAAGCTCGCGTTACACAGCGTTTTGAGACATTCGAGCCCTACCCCGGGTTATTATGGACGCCTTAAAGGTCTCAAGAGGGCAGCCTAATGCCTGGTAATCAGGTCTGAGATGAAGCTAAATAAATTTCCTGGTTCCTCGTGCAAAAATTAATCTGATTGGATAATCAGGGCGACCGTAATTAACATTTAAAGGGTCAGAGGGTAATTTGTTATAAACTGGCATTTTCCGTATATCCAGTGTTGAGCACAAAAGGTACTATAGTGAATGTGTTTGTACAGTGGTGGCCTTGTGCATTGTTGCGTAGTCGGGCGTTAAGTGCTTAGATAAAGACAACCTGAAAGCAGGTTAATGTCGCTGTACATAACAGGCCATTCTAACTCAAAACGATTTGATATGTTCTACAAAATAGGTATTAACACAGCAGTAAAATAAGTATATCTTTTGTACAAAATAAATAAACAATCAGATGACTGACTTTTGTGGTCTAAATAGATTTTCAGACAGAGTCAACATAGTCCGGACGTCACGCTTTATAAAGGGTGGGACTTCAGAAATAAAAAAATCAACAAAAGGGTGGGGGTCAGAATATTTCTGATATAAAGGGTGTAGTTGTATAAAGCGTGGAGATAAAATAAAAAGGGTGGGGGTTTCTCAGCGATCATCAAAATAATCAAAATACCGACCTTGTATCCGATATCGGGTCTGATATACTTCAAAATTAAAAAGTCGCCATCTTTAAATTGAGCAGGGATTGTGTTTGTTGTCGCCATCTATTGTTGAAATCGTGACATTTTTTCAAAATTTGGAAACTCACCGCGAGCTACGAAAGTGTCGTACGATGCGTAATATCACATTTTAGGGAGCATAAGAGTACCAAAAAATGCACTGATTTGATGAAATAAATCCATTTCAAATGAATCTCCTCTATAAATTTGGATTAAATAATCGTGATTTAGCCGACAAGGTGGTTTTTAAGTAAGCTTTTTCCCCCTTTTTTTTTCAATTTTTTTTTTTGATGAATAATTTCGGGAATCCTGGGACCCGCCCGAAAAACAAAACGTGTCCCGGGATGTTTCTGTCACTTTCTTCCAATGAGAGCCTTTTCAAATTTGAATGCACAAAATGATCAAAATGTCCCCTTTTCGGTATAAAGGGTGGGGGTTGAACATTCCAAAATAAAAAGGGTGGCTCTGTAAAAAGGGTGGGGCAAAAATAAAAAGGGTTGGGGTCTGACCCCTGTCCGGACAGTGGTCAATTAAAGCCACTATCATCCTTGGACCATAAAGGTATTTAAAGGTATATTATGTGAAATATGAAAGCAGATTTTCTTGCAGATTTACATTTCTGATCATAAATCATGCATACATTCCAAGTTACAGGTCGATACGATTCTTAATTACTTCAAAATCATGGGTTTAGAGTGAAAATAAACTGTCGGAATTCCGACAGTTTATATTTTTCACTCTAAATTCACTCTAAAACCATGATTTTGAGGTAATTAGGAATCGTATCGCTCTGTAACTTGGAATGTATGTATGATTTATGATCGGAAATGTAAATCTGCAAGAAAATCTACTTTCTAAAATAAATCATGAATAGAGGGCGCTCTCTGGAAAAGATCACATAATATGCCTTTAAAGGGGGTGTGGACTCTCAGGTTCAGCCTCCGTAAAACTGCCGTAACTTCTTCATTATTCATTATTCATTTAATCTATATAAAAGTATACATTTTCTTGAAGGAAAGGATTCAATGAATCCAATTATGAACATGAAATTGACCATTTTGGAAAAATTATAAAACGCGTTTTTTACCCATTTAAAGGTAGATGACCCGATCATATTCCGATTTTCAACTTAAAGTTTTCTATTCTACATGAAAGGTCATCCTTAAAAAAGTCGTGTTCCAAAGTTTGAGTTGCATAGCTCTAATGGTTCTTATTTTACACGCACAAGATGCTGTGAACTGTACCCATTGAGTAGTACACAAACTATATCGGTGGTATACCACCATTCGTGGTAATTCGACGTTATTTCATCGATTTCTCCGTAATTATACCGATTTAGGCCGTCAAATTTCAGTATGATGATGAGAAAAATACGAGCTTTCATATGATATGAAAATCTCCGTATGTTTGAAATAATTCTGTGTTACGAAAATGTGATCGGGTCATCTACCTTTAAGGTTCGGGCAAGAAACTTTTTTGTTTGAATTATACTGAGACCAAAAAGTGCCAAAATATGTGATTTTCACGATTTTGGCACTTTTTTGTCTATAATTCCAAAAATAAATAAGATATTAAAAATAAAAAACTCATCCTAGGGAATTTTATTAGGATTATAATAAAACTAGTATAACAACATTTGACAAAATATATTTTGAGTTATCTTGCCCGAACCTGAAATGGGTCAAAAAACATGTTTTTTATCATTTTTTCCAAAATGGTCAATTTCATGTTCATAATTGGATTCATTAAACCCTTTCCTTCAAGAAAATGTATACTTTTATATAGATTAGATAAATAATGAAGGAGTTACAGCAGTTTTACGGAGGCTATGCTGAGGGTCCACACCGTAACTCAATTAAGCCTGCAAAAAGCATTATTAATGAAGAATCCTGTTGTTTATACAATGACATATAAAATGATAATTGATACATTTTTATTTATTTATGCTTTCTTTATTGAGGGTATAATGTTTCAGTGACTTGCACTGCTTTCCAAGCAGGCCCTCATTTCGATACATAAGTACATACAAATAACAAATGTTAGTGTTTATATATAATATAAATTATAATACAAATTATGATACAGTGGAAATATATGATTTGAATTGACCGAGTGACAAATTTTCTATGATCATGTTGGATGGGTAACACGCACAGTGAGACATGTAAAATTCCCTTGACAAAATTGCGGACTATGTTTTGCCTAATCATGTGAGAGAGCGAGAAGCTTTACATGAACACAATCTTTTCCTGACCTTTTACTGACTATAGCAAGAGCTCTCTGACTCCCGGCTCTGACTGGCTGTCTTAAGCTCGCAAGCTCACTGAGTGAAATAATCTACCTACTGCATACATTAGATTAACTGCACTTCTATGTATGAGGCTGATGCTGCAGTCCACTCATTGCGGTGTGGTCCATTTGTCATCGTGTGGCGTTCCTGAGACCTTGTGCAAAAAGGAGGATTTTTAGTTCGCTGTCAATGCTTTCAGTTTCTTCTTCTTCATAATGAAGTCAGTTTCAGTCTTAATTTTTGTATCCAATTGGAAGCCAGTTTAATTTAGTTTTTAAATTAGTCCAAATGAAGTCAGGAAATAACCTTTTTTTTCCAAAACGAAATGATTGGAAACTTAAATAATTTTCAAACTTCATTTTTTCAATTTGAAATATTGATTTTTCAACAAAAACAATGTTTGCAGTATTGTTTTAATAAATGTTTCCTCTTTTTTCCAGGGCCAACCACTCCCAGATCTCAGTTGATTGCAGGACCTGCAGTGACAATTGAACCTTTCTTTTCAACCACTTCTCGCAGTGTCAAGACAGAAGAACGGACATCATCGAGTACTTATCGTGACACCACAACAGAGGCATACTCTGAAACTATAACCACAATGTCTAGGAAAACATTAATAGGGAGTCGTGGTTCGCTTACTCCTCGGCGCAGTACGACCCTTGCACCCGGGGCAACTCCCCGTATATCAACAACCGCCCCTCCTGGCACCAGAGGTAGAGGTCACAAACCAGGCCGTGGCAGCGCTGGAACGGGAAAAGGATCAGCTTCCGGTGCAAATGGTGGCGCTGGTGCAGATGCAACAAACAATGAAGGAATATCCATTGGTGGAACAAATAACGGTGGCAGCCGTGGAACCAATAACACAAAAGGTGGCAGCGGTGGGAAAACCGGTGGAAATAATAACAATACTGGAAATAATAATAATAATGAATTTGATACTGCCGGGATTGGTAATCTGTTTCCGGGAGTGACGGCTGGTTACAGGCCGACAGATACTCATTTTGGAATATGTCCGAGTGAATATAAATATTACTGTCTCAATGGAGGAAAATGTTCATGGTCGTACAAATTAGCAAAGCCATCATGCAGGTAAGAAGAAACCTTTAACTCTCTTTTTCCTTCTCAAAGTTTTTGCAATCGCTTTGCAATTGCGAAGTTCTGGTACATGATACAACAGTGTTGTTTGTTACAAAGGTTTGAAAGAAAACAATTTGTATGAATGTTTTTCAAACACCAATTCAAAAAACCAGAACTGTGAGTATTTACCCAATACAAAATTGAAAAAGGATTAATGAAATTCCAATTAACTGCCTAAAAATGTGACTCATGTTTGTGTACATTAATTGAGTACACCCTCACCCCAGCCCCACACCAGCCCACCTTCCCAAGGTCATTAAATTCAACCCCACACCAGCCCCACCTCTACCCCTGGGCCCTGGACCCCTGTGAGGAGCCTTTCTCTCTTGAGTTACCCTCATTATGATTGGCATTGGTCACAATGAAGTTGTCCCCCCATCCACCCCGGGTAAACAAATCCTGGATACGCCCCTGCCCACCCTCCCAAGGGATTGAGTTCTATATGTAAGTGCACACTGATAATGACACCTGATCCTACCATCTGTGTGACCTGCTCATAAAATCCCGGACATAGTCGCCAAAACCTATTAAGCGATACAAGTATATTAAAAAGGGGTCTAAAAATTAGCAATAGGAAATAATAAAATAATTGGACACTTTTAATTTGATTTTTTGTTGAAGGGCAATAAGTAAGAGTAAACGATGAGTATTGTGTCATTTAAAACTTGACAATGACTTCAACCTGATTTTAGGTGCACTGAAGGAATTCAAGTCTAGATACAAATCTTGCTGAACCAGTATTGTTGCACTTTATTTCATCTCGGACTTGTTTAAAGTCTAAAGCATCACTGGATCCAGTCAGCATATTTTTTCTTTGTATTATTGGAGGGGGATGGGCTTCTTCAATAACAATTTATGAGAGCCTAATTTCGTACCCTAATTTCCAAACAAATATTTTGGGGCTTTTTGTTAAATGGCTAAAGCTGTTCGTTGTGCAGGTGATAGCCAACCATATTGGGTTTTAAAAGTTGGTAATCAATAGGCACAGAGCAAATTGAGTGGGTATTTGCTCATAGCTCAGGCCATTCTTTTGAGCACTAAATATCAACTGTAGTTTTCGACAGAGAAGTTCAACACTATAGTTTGATCAGTTCCAAAT
Source organism: Ophiura sarsii (assembly GCA_035610835.1). Lineage (NCBI taxonomy): Eukaryota > Metazoa > Echinodermata > Ophiuroidea > Amphilepidida > Ophiuridae > Ophiura > Ophiura sarsii. The sequence goes on from CM069452.1 coordinate 58,647,678, forward strand.
TGGTGAAGCCTCCTTACAGCTGCGAATGAATACGGATGGATGTGGGCAGGCATGATGCGAGCGTGTGGCCAGTAACTTTCTTTACAGCATAGATACAATTTGGCAAATTGGACACACACTTTGGTCCGATCAAATCTTACAAATGGGAACTGCACTTCTGTGTTTACGCTTAAGAGATCGCATCACTTATTGGCCTTAACCTTATAACTCCCCATGTGTGTTTTCTTGGAGAAAAACAGGTCAAATTTGGGGAGGGAAATCAGTTTGCATTTGCGCCGGGGATCGAACCTGGGCAGCTTGGGTGGAAGTCAGGTACCTTATCGACTGCACTAACTGGTCAGCCATTTGATAGCCAGATCGTGCCACGAGATAGACCGGGGAAGCACATGGTACCAGCACTAGCAGTGTAGTGATTTGTAGTGTGTAGGATGATAGAGTTGTCTGTCAGTTGACCATCAAATATCACCTGGATGTGGCCACTAAAATGCAAACAATGGCTGATCAGTTCATTTATTTTTGAACATTGCTGACACACACACACCCCCACCCACCCACCATCAAGAAGGGTTGAATCGACCTCACTCCTCAATTATGTAAGTTCTACTTTCACCAACCCCAACCTAAATGGCACTTACGTGTAGGTTTTTGTAGTTTTTTTTTAATTTTTCAATTTGAATTCTGATGAACCAAAACATGGATGAATATGCCATTCTAAATATTATATATGCAAGTTCTTAGGAGGCAATTAATTATACTGAATCATTGTTTCATCAAGCAATGTCCCTGCTTCAAGTTCAATAGGCGTGCCAAATATGCCACAAATATAATCCCAGTCAGGCTACCTCATATCATATAAATATAGATATCATAATCCTCTTCCAACCATTTTATTTTATTTATAACTTTAGTGCAGGTTGCAGTCAAGTTTGACATTTGCATGCCTTTGACAAGTAACAGATATGTGAAGAGGGTAGGGATGGATATAGATATGTGAAGAGGGTAGGGATGGATATAGATATGTGAAGAGGGTAGGGATGGATATAGATATGTGAAGAGGGTAGGGATGGATATAGATAGCGTTACTTTGTTGACCACTAACGGAGGAGTGAAAACTCCCACTAAAGTTGTCTGCATCTATAAACCCTTACCAGCCATGCTATGTTCGTGTGTAGAAACCGGGAGAGGGGGGAAAAGTATGAATTTTTTACCCAACAAATTATTGCGAAACCTCCGGAATTCAACCCCCAGACCCTCCAATCACCACCTTGTCCCTAACCACTAAGCTACAACTCGGACGATGACGTTATCCAATCAATGCTGTAGCATGCGTGTGGACATTGTTTTTTGCCGTAGTGAATTGTAGTGTCTAGGAAGGTTAGGGTTAAGGAGTGCTCTTTTAGGATTATGAATGAATAACTACTTTATAAGTAGAATGAACCTAGTCTTGATCCGGGGGGGGGGGGGGGGCACTCAACTTTTTTTTGGTAGGGGTGTGCCGCCCAGGGTCTCAAAAAAGGGGGGGGGGGGGCTACAGAACTGAACTGAGTGGATTTTATGACAAAAAATAGGGTCTAAAGAACTGATTTTTTCAAAAAAGTAGGTCTTGAGAACTGGCCTTTAGTTCAATTTTGATTAGCAAGAATGCAAATTTTTGATTTTTTGTTGTTTTAGAACGCAAAATGTTCGAAGAATTAGGGCTTTGGAATGCAAAATTTTGTGATTTTTGAATTTTCAATAAAATTGGGGTCTTAAGAACTGATGCATGCTCAAAAGGGGCCGGATAAGAGCTAGCAGAAGAGGGTGAAAAAGGGGGTCTTCAGCGCGGCACATACCTATACCCTTTTCCAATGTCAGTGCCCCCCCCCCCCCCCGGGACTTGATGGGAGGGTCTGTAATTTATAAAAGTACTGGTGCTCTCATGAACATGACATACAGTCAGTAGGCAGGCACCTATTCCAATAATAGATGCTGCAGCATTGATGTGCCATGATTCATCTGGGATCATACAAGCCGGGGTGGGGGGGGGGCACTGACCTTAGAAAAGGGTATAGGTATGTGCCGCGCTGAAGACCCCCTTTTTCACCAGTCTGCTGCTAGCTCTTATGACCCCCCTTTTGAGCCTGGATCAGTTCTTCAACCTCCATTTTATTGAAAATTCGAAAATCACAAAATTTTACGTTCCAAAACCCCAATTCGTCGCAAATTTGCGGTTCTAAAACCCAAAATTTAAAAAAAAATCAAAAATGTGCATTCTTGCTAATCAAAATTGAACTATAGGCCAGTTCTCAAGACCTACTTTTTTGAAAAAAATCAGTTCCTAAGACCCTATTTTTCGTCATAAAATCCACTCAGTTCAGTCTATAGCCCCTCTTTTTGAGACCCTGTGCGGCACACCCCTACCCCAAAAAAAGTTGAGTGCCCCCCCGCCCCCCCCCCCCCCCCCCCCCCCCCCCCCCACCGGCATACAAGTACCCCAATGCATATACAACGCATATTCAATTCTGGTCTCTTAAGATAAATGATTTAGAACTGTTTTTAAATAGGGGCAATTTCAGTAATCATCCCATTTTTATTTTATTTTATAAATTATTAAGTTCCAATTGATATGCATATATCTTGTGTTCATATGAACTTTAAAGGCGAAAAAGGGTCTTTTTGATATTTTACCAACGGACTTAAATATTGTTTTAATATATTGTAATTAGTCTGCCTCTTACTCTCCAGACACATCCACCTGAATAAATGTGTCCAATTAAAAAAAATTATTGTGAAGAAGATATTTAAAATATAATGGCCAAGAAGAAAAATCTGTATCACTCCAAGGGGGGGTGGGGGGTGGGGGTGGGGGGGTGGGGTGGGG